>PVJH01014758.1:0-55857 GCA_004026705.1 Nesogale talazaci | reverse complement strand
AGCACCTCATGATTGCACAGGCAAGTGATCTTCTTTTATGGTGGGTTTTGTTGCTTCTGAGCTAGATGGCTGCTTGTTTATGCTCAAGCCTTTAAGACCCCGGATGCTCTATCTTTTGATAGCTGGGCCCATCTGCTTTCTTCACCACACTTGCTCATGCTCTTACATGTCCTCAATTGGTACACTGGGGATGTGTGCACACAGTGATATATGTTTGTTTTGCTTTGTTTTTTTTCCGCCCCATTTGATGTCTATTGCCTAGACCTTTTACCACTTTCACCACCATCTGACCACACTGGCTGTTTTGCTTCTTCTGTGTGGCTGTGGTCTCTTCTCAGGTAAATGTTATAATGTCTATCTTTAGGCTTTCAAGACACTTGATAGATCCTTTGATGGCTGGGCACCTTCAGCTTTCTTCACCACATTTGTTTGTGCACCCATTTTACTTCAGTGATCGTGTTGGGCCATTGAGCCTCGAGGAATGCCAGATTCATAGAACAAAGTGTTCTTTCATTGAGGGAGCACCAAGGTGAGGGCCCAAGGTCCACCTGCTACCCTAATATTTGGCCTATAGATATGTTCTTAATTTTATTCCCAACTTATAATAGATAGTTGTATCTATGGACATACCTATATTTAGACCTCTGTAAGTGCCCTTTGCCTTCTAGCTCTTTCCTCTATTTCCTTCCATCTGCCTCCCATCCCACCATCATGTTCCACCTTCATTGGCATTTCACTGTTTTCTCATAGATTCATTGTCCTTGCTTAATCCCGACCAGACCTCCCATACCCTCCTTTCCATTGATTCCTAACCACTTATTGATACCCCAACCCATCCATGTGTTTGTCCTCCCCCCTTCTCCTCTCCTCTCTCGTACCCCCAGGAATAATTTGCCCAGTCCTTTCTGTGGCGCAATGGGTAACCAGAGGGATGTATTCCTCTGAGCATCATGTGTCGGCGTGGAGCTTGGACCTGCTCTCTTCTTCCTCCCTTCTTTTCTTGGTCCCTGTGGGTGTAGGATGCTGGTCGCTCCCCCACCCTGTTCTCTGCCACACCCACTACTAGAGATGGGAGTCCATCTGACTCTGGTTGCGTACGGCTCTATAGCTCTCTTTTCTTGCATCCTTCCATGCGTCCACATTGTCTTCATGGTTGGGTGCTTCATGGTAGGAACTGCTTACCCACTCCGATTTCTGTGGAGACAAGACCCATACTCCCTCCCTGGGTGGATTAGTGCCCCATTCCCTCAGTTATCCTATCACTTTTGCACTCCCTTTTAACTCCCCTCCCCCCCATCCTTCCCCCATTACAGTGTTGCATCCAACACGTTTCTCCTTGGGTTTGGTCCTCCCTCCTCCCCTTACCCTTTCTCTTAGGCCAGCTAATATGGCATATAGGAGTCTTCTCTTTTATACTCACCACACTGTTTCTACTTACCTCAGGGGGCCCATGCCGTACTTATCCTTTTGTGATTGACTGACTTCGCTTAGCATAATTTCCTCCAGGTCTTCCCATGCAGAGATGTGTTTCACGTGCTCGTCTGAGCTTTTGAGTGAGGCATAGTACTCCATTGTGTGTATGTGTCAGAGTTTGTTGATCCATTCATCTACTGATGGAAATTTAGGTTGCTTCCAACTCTTTGCAATTGTGAATTGTGCTGCAATGAACATTGGCGTGCATACCACTGCCTGTGGTTTATTTCTTGTCTCTTCTAGATATATACCCAATAGTGGGCTAGCTGGATCATAGGGTAGGTCAACTTCCATTTTCCTTAAGTATCACCAGACTGTTTTCCATAGTGGCTGTACATGACCACCAACAATGTAGAAGTGTTCCTATTTCGCCACATCCCCTCCAACATTTGTTGCAATCCGATTTTCTCATCTGGGCTAGCCTCAAGGGTGTTAGATGGTATCTCATGGTTGTTTTGATTTGCATTTCTCTGATGGCTAATGATGGCTAATGAGCATTTTCTCATATGTTCTTTGGCCATGTGGACCTCCTCCTTAGTGAGGCTTCTTTTCATTTCTTTTTCCCATTTCTTCAAAGGGTTATCTGTTTTCCTCTTCTTGCAGGAAACAAGGGTTTTGTAGGTTTTTGTAATAAGCCCTTTGTCTGTTGTATCGTTACTAAAAATCCCCACCCAATCTGTGGGTTGCCTGGCTACCCTCTTGGTAAAGTCCTTTGATGCACACATGTGTTTTATTCTTAGTAAGTCCCATTTGTCAATTTCAGGTTCCCCTTCTTGTGTACCCTGACCTATTTCAGTTAGCCTTTGTAGTCCCTGGGTCAGGGTACTTAGGTTTTCCCCAATTCTCTTGCTAATGGTTCTGATGGTTTGTGGTTTTACTTCCAGGTCTGTGATCCACCTCGAGTTTGTTCTTGTGCATGGGGTGAGGTTGAGATCCTGTTTCATTTTTCTACATGTAGATTCCATTGTCTCCAGCACCATTTGTTGAAAAGGGCATCACCCCCCCATTTGATACTTTTGGGGCCCTTGTCAAAACTCAGTTGTTTATATGCTAATGGTTTTATTTTGGGGTTTTTTATTCTTTTCCATTGATCTGTGTATCTGTCATGATGCCAGTACCATGCAGTTTTGAACACTGTGGCTTTGTAGTAAGTATGAAAGTCAGGTAAAGCCAGCCTTCCAACTGTGTTCTTATCCTTGAGGATATTCCTGCTAATTCTGGGCTTTTTCCCTCTCCATATGAAGTTGGTGGTCAATTTTTCCAGTTCTCTGAAGAAGGTTGTTGGTATTTGGATCGGGATAGCATTGAACTTATAAAGTGCCCTGGGTTGGATAGACATCTTTATTATATTGAGTCTCCCAATCCATGAGCATGGGATGTTCCTCCATTTGTGGAGGTCGCTTTTCGTTTCCTGTAGTAGGGTTTTGTAGTTTTCCTTGTATAGGTCTTTTGTTTTTTTTGGTCAGGTATATCCCTAGGTACTTCAATTCATTCTTGGCTATTGTGAATGGAACTGCTTTCTTGAACTCCTCTTCTGTGGTCTTGTCAGATGTGTAGAGCAGACTAATCGACTTCTGCTTGTTGATCTTATATCCTGCCACTCTTCCATAGAATCTTATCATGACAATGCATATTATAATCACCATTATGACATTATAATTGACATGAAACTTTGACAGTGGCTATAACATAGAATTATGACAGGGAATGTTTGAAATGGAGTCTTGGTACATTCCGAATGAAATTTTTACACAAAGCAGACCAAGGGGAATAATGACACAGATTATTCCAAATGGAATCTTGACAATGAACATTAATATGGCAAATATAACAGTGTATAAACAAAATGCAATCTTCACAATTCACACCATAATGACAAATATGACAGAGTATATTTGATATGCATTTCTGAGAGAGCGCATGCGAATTCACTAGGAAGGTTTCTTATGCAATATGGACAATGAATATTCCATTTGGAATTTGGAATGGAATTTGGAACATTCCATTCCACTCCATCTGCAATCCTGACATTGAACATGCAAAATGTCAACTTGGCACAGAATATTCGAAGTGGAACCTTGACTATGCACATTATAATCGCCATTATGATAGAGTCTAATCAATATGCAAGTTTGAAAGTGGACATGACAAATAAAATTATGACAATAAGCATTCCAAATAGAGACTTGATACAGAATATTTCAAATGGAATCTTTACACCTAACATTCCTAGGGGAATTTTGAGTAAGAATATCTCAGATGGAATCTTGACAATGCACACTATAGTGGCAATTTTGACAGTGTATAATCGACATGCAATCTTTACAATGCACATCATAATGGGAATTATGAGAGAGTGCAATCTATGTGCATTTCTGAGAGAGTACATGCCATTTCAAAATGCACGCTCCAAATGTAATATTGACACTGAACAAAACAAAGGGTGTCTTGCCACAGACCATTCAAAGTAGAACCTTACAATGCACATTAGAATTGTCATTATGACAGAGTATAATCAACATGCAATCTTCACAATGCACATCGTAATGGCATTTATGACAGAGTACAATTGATATGCATCTCTGAGTGAAGCCTGGCCATTTCACAATGAATGTTCTAAATGGAATACTGATACTGAACTTTCCAAAGGGAATGTTGACGCTGAACATTCCAAATGGAACCTTGACACAATATTTGAAGTGGAATTTTGACAGTGCACATTATAGCTGCCATTATGACAGAGTAGAGTTGACATGCAACTTTGCCAGTGGATATAACATAGACTTATGAGACTGAATGTTTTAAACAAAGCCTTGCCACAGAATATTCCAAATGGAATCTTTCCACTGTACACTCCAAGGTTAAACTTGACACAGAACCTTCCAATTGGGATCTTGACAGTGCACATTATAATGGCAATTAAGTCAGTATAACTGATATGCAATCCTCACAATGCACATCATAATAGCAATTATGGGAGAATACACTAAATATTCATCTTTAGAAGGTCCACATGTCAGCTGGGATCAGAATTTCGAGCAAGGGGGAATGAGGTTGACCACCTAGCAGTTGCAACACAAAGGTGTGATGAGGTCGCTCCAGACTGGCAGATATCCCTACCAGATTGACAAGGAATACTTACCGGAAAGTCAAGGCACGAGGGGGAAAGGGAGCATGAACATATTAGAGAAGACAAACGCATAGCTCTTGGTAGAAAAAAAGAGGGAGTGTCAACTTCCTAGAGGGGAAAAATGACTAACAACCCTTTTAATGACCCTAGAGAGGAGAGTATTCCTGATAATATGCTTCTAATAGTGCACATTGGTCCCACTTTCTTTAATTTGGGGGCATCACTGCCCTCTGGTGGGAGTGGGAGGCCCAACTTTGCTCCTTGGAGAGCTGCTGCTGGGTTTAAACCACCAAGCCAGTGGACCACAGTCCCGCACTCAACCACTACACCTCCGGGGCTCAGCCCAAGGTTTCACTTTCTATACATCCCCTGGCCATGTGCCATGAGGTACTGGGACATTGAAACCTGTATCTCCAAGATGCACAACATACTTCAAAGGTCATACCAGAGAGATTTGATGTGGAAACCCCACTAGGTAACTACACTACATCAAACGCACCTGTAGGAGGAGGGCTTAAGACTAACTTCAGGGTGTATAAAGGCAGCTCTACCAAGAGTATGGAACTGTCAGTAGGTGGACTAACATTAACTTTCTACTCCATTGCCCTACTTGCTTTAATTATTTTGTAAGATCTGTGTCTGACATTGTCTGTGAATATAATTGTATGATTTTCCTAACTACTAACTCCTATTTTTTGTGTAAGTAGCATCCATGAACAGAAGGATTTTTTTACTATAATCCATGAACTGTGATTTGTAGTAGACATATATTTGTTACATTTCCCTCTTTCAAGAGTTTTAAAAAATCAATACCATGGGCTAATCAATGACACTATACACAGAAAAGCCTTATAATCCAAAGAGATGAGCTGTAAGAATCTCTACCACAAATTAATACCTATGTGGCTAAGGCCACCCTGGCAGGGGGGTCTGCATGTCAGCTGGGATCAGAATTTCAAGCAAGGAGGAATGAGGTTGACCACCTAGCAGCTGCAACACAAAGGTGTGATGAGGTCCCTCCAGACTGGCAGATATTCTTACCAGATTGACAAGGAATACTGACCGGAAAGTCAAGGCAAGAGATTGTATAACATTGTTTTATATGATAGAAATAAGGAATTGTATTCTTTCTGGATTCAGTTCTCATAAAGTTTTTTGAAAAAAATACGTAGATGGGCTCTTCCTTTCTCAAATTCAATCTTTCTGTTATAGGTAAATAATATTGTTGGGAAAGTATGTGCAATTGAATATAATCAAGCAATATTTCACTTTATGTAATCAATTGTTACATTTATGTTTAATGTTATATTGGATATCCCTAGAATTGTTTTTATCAAATTACTTTTATATTGTTAACTATTGTACTATCTGTACTATTGTTCTAAAGAATAATAGTGTACACTCTTGCACTATCTCTTTTCCTATGAGTTATTTTTAATATATCCACATTTTATTCTGTTCTGTGGAAATAACATAATTCACTTTCTCCAAGATTTATAACCTAGGAGTTAAAGGATACTTTAAAAATATTAGAAAATATTTTTATTTCATTTTATTTTCAAGACCATTTTATTGGGAATTAATACATTTATTGTATCATTCCATACTTGAATCACATCAAACACTACCTTACAATTGCTGCCACAATCAGTTTTAAAAGTTATTTTTCTTCTGGAACTCCTTGATATAAGATCCCTTCCTACTTGTTGTCTCTGTAGGTTCATCAATCTTAGGTTTCATAGTTTGAAAAACTCCAAAGACATAACACATCTGAGATGAACCCCAAAAATAACAACCAAAAAAATTACAGAAAATGTTGAAGACCTGATTTGGCCTAATGTGCATCAGAGGGGAAACATCTGCCATGGTTTTAACTGTTCCAGTCAGGGTTATCATCCTGATCTGTAGTCATCTCTTGAATGCACTCAATTTGTAGCAGCTTTCCTGGCACCCCTCTTTTAAGGATAGAGGGACAACACTGGAGGATAATCTCCTATGCAGATCTCACAAATGTATCTTGGACTCTCACTGACATCCATAGTCATACTTTTAGAACTGAAAAAATAATATAATTCAGCAATATAATGAAATATCGATGCAGGCACCTCAAACATTGATGCACCTCAAATACATAATGATAAATGAAAGAATCTAGGCACAAATACTACATATACTACAGATTCTATTTATTCAATATGTCAAGACAGGGACAATTTACAGAGCTAGAAAATACATCACTAGTAAGCTAAGGCTGTGGCTGAATGAAGGCTTTAACTTGTAATGGGCACACATAAACTTTGTGGAAGGGTGGTAACATTCAGAACTTGAGTGTGGTAATGATAGGTGCACTAGTCTGTGAATGTACAAATATACTAAATACTACTGAATTGTACCCTTATACCATGATATATTTATTTCATGGTACATAAATCACATCACAATCAAAACAAAATGCCCATACCGTCTAAATGACACTAGTTGATAACAATCTTCTAGGAAAGAGTAGGACCCATATATCATTTCCAGCTCTGACATATTTAAGAAGGCAGACTGACACATCTTACGCATGTAGAGTCATTGGTTAGGCTAGCAGCTGAGCACAGGGACCACTGTGTCACTGGGGCTTCTCAAACCTCAATAAAGTTATGCAAAAGTGAATCGATTTTAAGTCTATGGACTAACAATTTGAAATTTTAGTCAAAATTAAAGACAGTCATCAGTGAATGATCAAGGCACTAATTGTTGAGTGTCATAGGATAAATTGTTAAGGTCTTCATAAACTATTATTTTAAATAAATCTGGTTAGTTCACCTAGCTAAATGTACATGTGATTCAATTTTTCATGACTTTCTTTACCCCATGATCAGGGAGTCAAGCAACATCAGAGAGAGGACAAAAGGTGCCTTAAATGAGACAGCATATAAGGAATCCACTTGGAGGGAAAGCAGAATCTGAGGAAGACTTGAAGGGACCAGCATGCTTCAATTAAACCATTAAATAAACTCTGGAGTCAATCGGTTGAATTGATAATATACTCTCTCCATTCATTAGTTTGTGACCTTTGAAGAATTGCTTAATTTTTCTTCATTCAATTTAATTAATACAAAACTGGGAAACAATTTTTACATTCTTTGTAGGGCTGTTGACAGCATGAAGTAAATCCATACTTGCATAGAATGTAAAACAATAAGCAATCCAGCAGAATGTTTGTTCCATGTTTTGACTAGCTGGCATTATCCCTGGGTAATAAGTTTACCTTGGTCACTCAGCAAAAGTGAGTGTTAGTTCTTATAGATTGTCTTTCAAAAGGCCAAGTTTTCTGTAATCAGCATTTCCTCAGAATTAGAGATTCAAGAAATAATTTACTTATACCTATTACCTAATGGCTGCTAACTACATAATTATGCTAATTTCTATGACAACAAAAGTCATCAGTGGCATATAAGACATAAGGATAATTCAGACACCAATCTCTTATATCATTTTCACATTCTATACACATTTATTTTTATTTAAATCTCCCTCTAATATCCAATAATAAAATTGGTATTAAAACAGACATTAGGGAGAACCATCAAATTCCTGTGATGTGCACCTTCCTGGAAAAGCATTTGATATCTTTTGAACAGTTATTAACAGATGAAGTCATTCATATACTTAATTCACTTTTCTCTTTTTGCATTTAGTAGAGATAATACTTTTAAGGGGTGAATTTACACAGTTACATTCAATTATTTCTGTAGCTTTGGAAGGCATTAAGGTGAATAATAGCTATAATGATTAATTTGGTGTTTGGCAGAGTGTTTTATATGATGTTTAAAAACTACCATATTTTAAGAAAGATTGGAAAACTAATTTTGGTCTATTTTGCCAACTTCCAGTTTTTAGTATTTTGCAGCTTCTAGTGCTTAAATGTTGTGAAAGATGATGAGACCCTACATAAATGGCTGTCAAGAAATCTGTCACACTTTTTCTCTAAAGTAATCAAGCATGTGTACCAACAATTAATATTGATTAATTATTTTACTGCCTGCTTATATCATTTTTATTATTATAATCATGTTAAAGGGGGCTCATACAACACATCACAATTCATACATGCATCCATTGTATGCTAAACACATTTGTACATTTGTTACCATCATCATTCTCAAAACATTTGCCTTATACTCAAACTCTTGGCACTAACTCCTCATTTTTTACCCTCCGCTGCCTCTCCCCCATCCCTCATGAACCCTTGATAATTTATAAATTAATATTTTGTCATATCATATGCTGTCCGATGCCTCCCTTCACTCACATCCATGTTGTCCATACCCCAGAGAGGATGTTATATATAGACCATATAATTGGTTCTCCTTTCCTTCCCCACCTTCCCTCCACTCTGCTGGTATCATTACTCTCATCACTTAACCTGAAGGCATCATCTGTTCTGGATTAAATATGCTTCTGGTTCCTATCTGTACCAGCGCACCCCCTCAGGTCTAACCAGATTTGTAAAGTAGATTTAGGATCAGGATAGTGGGGGGAGGAGGAAGAATTGAATAACTAAAGGAAAGTTGCTTGTTTCTTCATTGCTACACTGTACCCTCACGGCTTCATCTCCTTCCTGCGACCCTTCAGTAAGGGGATTTCCCTTTACCTCCAGATGAGCTTTGGGACCCCGATCTGTACCTCCCCCTCATTTACAATGATATAATCTTTACTTCTTTGATGCGTGATACCTGATTCCTTCAACACCTCATGATCACAAAATGTTATGTGCTTCCATGTGGGCTTTGTGGCTCCTGAGCTAGATGGCTGCTTGTTTATCATTAAGTCTTTAACACTCCAGATGCTATATTTTCTGATAGCCGGGCACCATCAGCTTTCTTCACCACATTTGCTTATGCACACATTTGTCTTCAGAAATCATATCAGGTGGGTGGGCACACAATGATATGATTTTTTTTGTTCCCTAATGCCTGATATGTCATCCTATCAACCACTCATAGTCATACAGGCTGTTGTGCTTCCTTCTTGTGAGCCTTGTTGCTTTTAAACTGCATGGCCACTTGTTTACCTTCAAGCCTTTAAGACCACAGATGCTATGCCTTTTGATAGCTGGGCATCAATAGCTTTCTTCACCACTTTTGCTTCACATTTGTCTTCAACCATTGTGCTGGGAAGTTGGCCACAATGGAATGCCAATTTAATAGAACAAAATGTTCTTGAATTGAGAAAGTAATTGAGGGGAGGAAAAATGTCCATCTGCTCCCTTAACACTATAAGTATATGCACACAGATCTATTTCCCCATCATATATATTTTATATACACATATCATATATATACCTATGCAAATAACTGCATTCAGATCTTTATAAATGCCTTTTGCATCCTATTTCTTTCCTCTATTTCATTTTACTTTACTCCTTTTCCACTCTCATGTTCAGCCTTAATTTGGGTTTCTGTAATTTCTTTTGGTTACATTATCCTTGATCAATCCCTACCAGGCCTCTCACACCCTCCTTGCCATTGATTTTGCATCAATTGCTGTTCCTTTGTCCCTAGGTTGATCAACACTATCTCCTTTCTCCCACCCCCAGCCCTCCCCCATGGCCTCCAGAACCATCAGTCCCATTGCTTCCTTCTCCTGACTCTTCATTCAGCCTATCTTACCTAGATAGACTTTTATTATACACTAAGAACATGCATTTGTCTGTTTCTAACATACCAGTTATATTTGTATCCATCATTCACTGGTTTTGTGGCATCATCCTAAACAACTAATCTTGCTCATCTCCCTGTTCCTTACTGTGGAAATAAAAATAAGAACTTTTCTATATATAAATAATAATTTTGTTGTGAGTTTTAAAGATTTTATTCATGTAAAGTACTTATTGCTCTTGTTAGGTGTCATTCAATCGGTTCCAATACATAGTGAAACAATGTACAAAAGACCAAAATGGCCCAGATCCTGTAATATCCTCAATTGTTCTGACATTTGCGTCCATTGGGGCAGCTACTGTGCCCATCCACATTTTTGAGGGCTTTGTTCTTTTTGTTTTTTTCACGGAACTTCTACCAAGCATTATTTCCTTCTCCAGGGACTGGTCTGTCCTGATAACATATCCAAAATATTAAGCACAAAGTTCCATCACCCATCCCTCTAAGGAGCATTTTGGCTGTACTTTTCAAAGACACAATTTGTTGTTGTTGTTATTGTTTGTCTTTGGAGGAGGAAGGTACTTTCATTAATCTTAACCAGCACAACAATTCAAATGCTTCTATTCTGCTTTAGTCTCCCTTAACTAATATCCAACTTTCACTTGTATATGAAGCAAATGAAAAATACTCAAGCTTTGGTCAAGTAAACCTAAGACCGCAAAAACACATCCTTGCTTTTCAATACTCTAAAGAAGTTTTGTGCAGCAAATTTAAACAATTCAGGGATCTTTTTTAATCCTCTGACTGCTGCTTCCATGAACATTGATTGTCAATCCAAGCAACAGGAAATTCTTGACAATTTCAATCTCTTCTTTCATGGCATGTCCAATTTTGAGGATTTGGGTTTTTATAATATTTGGATCTAATCCTTATTTAAGTCTGCAATAATTGATCTTCATCAGAAAGTGATTCTAGTCCTCCTCAAGTTTCACAGGAAGTTTATTAAATCTGCATAGCACAGGTGGTAAATAAGCCTTCTTGCAATCCTGTTGCTACTCTCCTTTATATAACCCAGCTTCCCTGATTTCTCAGCATGCAGATTGAATAAGTATGGTGAAAGTAAACAAGCCTGACTCACAATTTTTCAGGTTGTAAACTATGTAGTTTCCTTCACACAACTGCCTCATGATCCATGTTCAAGTTCAACAGAAGGACAATTAGCTGTTTGGGCACTTTCATTCCCTCTACCCTAGCCACCCGGCCATCCATTGCTTGTTATGATCTCAACTGTCGAAGGCCTTTTCATAGTCAATAAAATAGAGCTAAACATCTCTCCGGTATTCTCTGATTCTGATCAAGTGCCTTCTGATTTCAGCAATGATGTTCCTTGTTCCATGTTCTCTTCTGAATCCTGCCTGTACCTCTGGCAGCTTCTTGTTAATGTATTACTGCACCAGTTGTGAGATGATCTTTGGCAAAATTTTACTTGCATGTGATATCAGTGATATGGGTAACTTTTCATTGGAATGAATGCAAATATGAATCTCTTCCATTCAATTATCTAAGTAGCTGTCGTCCAAATTTTGTGGTATAGATGAGTAAGTGCTTCCTCTGCTTCATTAGCAGAGGAACAATTTCAATTGGTGTCCAATCAAATCCTGGAACCTTGTTTATGGGTAATGCTTTCAGGGCAGCTTTGGTTTCTTTCTTCAGTATCATTGGTTCTTACACTTATCCTCCTGGCATGGTGGAATGTTGACTAATTCTCTTTGGTACAGTAATTCAGTATATTATTTCCATTTCCTTTTGATTCTATTAACACATGTTTCTCTTAAATTGAAGATATATACTGCAATAGTTTAGGGGTATTCAACCTGTCAATCAGGTCACAGTCTTATGGTTTCTCCTCCTTGTGGACATGGCCTTCTCCTAAGAAGGGCCCTGAGAATCCCTTTCTTCCTCTGCCTTCCTTTTGGTGGAACCTGATTGTGGCCAGAGCCTTGGAGATGTGTCCACTGCCATTGGATCCACACGACTTTGCACCACTGCCTTGTGATATTCCTGCATTCTGAATCATTGCATGTAGCTTCCTGAGTCAGAAGAGGGACTTATGAGCTTGAGCTGAACTAAGCTGGGATGTTTTCTGATATTCCATTACTTCTTGATATAAGTCCCTTGCTTACACACATATAAGTGTCACTGGATTTGTTTTCCTAGTTAACTCAATCTAATCCACTGCAGTATTCAATGTTTTATCCCAAGAATAAATATTGTAACCCAAGGTTTGATTTTTTTTTCTTGTGTTCTTTCAGCTGAAGATTTGCTGAATATGGTTTTCCCTTTTGGTTTTCAAATTCTAAGTCTTTGCACATTTCATTATAATATTTATCTTACTTTATCTTTCAAGTGGTCCATTGAAATTTTATGGCCAATTCCTTGACTTCACCATTTATTCCATGTGCTTTCATTAATCTATTGTCAAAAAACAAGTTTCTGCATTTCCTCTGACACCCACTTTGATCTATGCATTCTTTCCAATGACTTCTATCTTCTTAAAGAGTAGTGTATTTCATGTCTTATCACAGTTTGTCAGGTCTTCAGTCATTAGTGTTTCAATGCAATAAATTCTTCTGATGCTTTTGAAATTCAAGTGTGACATAGAGTCAAGGTGATACTTTGGCTCTTGTTGCTCTGTATCAATTGACTTCATCATTAATCTGATTTTACATATTAGACATTTTGATTTACATATTAGACATGATGTCTGTTCTATCCTCAGCCCAGATTTAACTGCTGATATTGAGTTTTTCCATCATATTTTCTGACACGTGTTTCAATTTGATTTCTGTGTATTCCTTCTGGAATGTATTCCATATGCATATTGACTGTTGTTGACAAAAAGGTATTTTCTATGAACAAATCTTTGGTCTGGCAAAATTGTCACATGTAGTCACCAGTTGTGTTTCTACCACCAGCACTGTTTTTTCCTCTTTATTTCCAACATTTACATTCCAATCACAAATAATTACCAATGCCCCTTGATTGTATATTTGGTCAATTCCAGACTGAAGATATTGATGGAATTCTTTAATTTCCTCATCACTAGCTTTTTTTGTTGGTTCAAACCTCAGGATAACAGTTGTATTGACTGGATTTCCTAGATATATTAGATAACTCAGCACTCCTAAGATACATTTTTGTAAGTGATATTGATAAAAAAATTAGTTTCCTGTAGTTATCTGATTAGCATTTATTTAGCAAGTAATAAAAATTTGGCTGAGTACAATTTAAAAATTGTTCTAACCATACATCAACATAGAAGCGCCGGGAATTCACGCGTGTATCACTAAAGGAATTAGAATTGGAAACATAGATGCTGATATAGCTTGGGTGAAAGTAGAAAATACCTGAAAGATATTTACCAATTTTGTTTTATTGATTATGTAAAAATGCACCTTTGTTGTTATATTGTCTCAAAAGACACAAAGTCCCTGTGAATGCAATTCATAAGGAACTGTTTGATTACAGTAGTTTTGAGTCAAAAGACTTTTAAGTCTTGATGATAGTCACAAACACAGACACTGACCAGGACATAAATATACTAGAGAGGCGTTAGGATGAGGTTGGTTGAGATGCTTCCTAACTCTTCCCTCCTAATTCATCTCATAATAGTGACCTCAGTATTCTTCCTTGTATTAAGCTAGAGCAGCCCTGCTCATTGTAATAGATTTACCTAAATCTAGTTTCCCCATTGTAGGTTTGATAAGAGCAAAGAGTTCTCTTTATTCCCTTAAGATTTATAAACTCTTTAGGTAGACTGGCCCATGGCTTCACAGTTGTTTGGTATATCAGGAGGATAGTCAAGCTTACTTAAAACTTGACTTCAGTTAAAATAATATTTAAATTTTATCCTGGACAAGGATTCAAGGTGAAAATCTCAATAAATAAAGGTGCTTTAAATATCTGTGCAGAGTTGACCTGTGGGAAATGAAAACATGCATTAATTGCAAAGTAGGGAAATCCCTGGTGTTTTAATATTTTGGGAGAGCATCATATATATATATATATATATATATATATATATATATTTAAATTTTAGTTTATTTGCCTTGGCTTTTTGAAGTTATTCCCAGAAAATATAACCAAATCATTGTTATTTTCATGTTCTCATTCTTTGTTTTCTTTTTAAAAATGCACTCTTGAGATGTAGAATATGATTAACTTTTGGAAATGTTACACAAACTATAGGAAAGAAGGCTCATTTTCTTTGGGCACAAAGTTCAGCTTATATTATTAAATTAACATTATAATCGCATTATTCAAATTATGCTCCTTATTTTTGTCTAATAAGATCTATGAAATAGCATATTTCCTGACTACAAATTTAATTTAATTGATTATTTTAAAATTTGGTTTTTGTGCACATTATTGGACAACAACTATGCTTGGAAATTCACTAACAGAAACACACAGGAATCAAATAAATTATATCTGTAGAGACTGCAGAGATTTTCAATATCACCAGTCAGAATAAGCCGGAAGTCAGCAGTGGAACAGGTCATCACTTTCTGATAAGCAAATTCAAGTTGCAGCTGAAGAAAATTAAAACAAGAACACTGAAACAAAAATATGAAATTAAGTATGCCCTGCATTGATTTAGAGACCATTCATTTCAGTATAGGTTTGAAACATTGCATACTAGTTGAGTTGTACGCTAGCATAAAAACCAAATAAAATACTCATTATTATTTAGGTCTTTATGACCCAAAATAAATCATAGGACAAGGTAGAAATTTTTCTGTGGGTTTCTGAGACTATAACCATTTAGAGGAATAGAAAAATCTCATATTTTTTTTCTTACAAGATGACTGATTGCTTCAAACTGTGAACCTTGTGGCTATCAGTACAACTCATAACCATGAGAGTCAGTATAAAGAGCATCATAAATGATGGAAACAAAAATAATGTAAAAAGACAAATTGTAAAAGGCAACTGCTAGTATCAGGGATCTATCAGAAACCTTTTTGTACTCCTCTTACCAGCTTATTAAACTCAAAGTTTTTGTTCACAGGGCAACAACAAAGAGATCCAAACAGGAGGGAAGTTATGTGCTCCCTGTACACCCAAAAAGTCAAAGATAAAAAATGCCTGTTGATTACTATTGGCTTCTCATCACCATTGACCAGTGATTCAATCAGATTCTCTACACATTCCTCTCCTGTACAAGCTGATCCTTCACTGCCCCTGTATCAAACTTCCCAGAGAAATCTGTTTTCTCTTTGACCTCTGTGTGTCCAGTGTAGATATCAGGCTATATTGGAAGCTTGGTGAAGAACTACGGAGCCACATTTTCCCCATTGTTTTTTTTTAATTCTTATTTTCAGACAAGTTAAAATTGAGCAAATGCATAAAATGAAGATCATCATTACAAAATTATTTATACTCTAACTTTGGGTGCAGAATCAACAACAATGGCATACAAACCTGACAGCAACATACACCACCACCTAGAAACTGATGCAATGAAAGTAGTATTCAAGATAACACAAAATTAGAGGAAGTACAAAGATATCAATACAACCACACACATAAATGAACTAAATAAAAATGCAATAATAAACTCACATACATCAGTAATGCCACTGAGTGTCAATGTATTTAATGCACTAACCATGAGACAGAGAAGAATAGACAGAATTGCAATACAAGGCCCAACTAAATGCTGCCTATGTTAAACTCAAAGACAAAAGCAGACTAAAATCAAAGAAAGGGGAAATTTTACCAAGCCAATGGCAACAATTAAAATATAGGAATGACGCAATTTTTAAAATAGACTTAAAGGCTAAAAGCATAAGGTGAGACAAGACTACACAATGCTTAAAAAAACAAGAGTCCAAGAATACATAACCATAACAAACATATTGTTACCTAATGAAAGAACCAATCACATCCCCAAAGAGGTAAAGAGAGAAATAGCTTAACAATAATAGTAGATTTCAATACACCACTGTCAGAGAAAGTCAGATCATCAGGAATAAAGTAATACAAGTACTAAGCAGCACAGAACCAGTTCAGCCTCCTAGGAACATGAAGATAAATATGTAGAGACTGAATATTATACTACTTAAAAATGACTGGGTAATAAATACATCAAACAAGGGATAAAATGAAGACATTTCTTGGAAAACTGAGAATGACACCATAGCATACCAAAATATTTGGGACAGAGCAAAAGCAATTATCATAGAGTACATTGTAGGAATCAATACTTACATTTTAAGGGAGGATATTCAAAATCATCACATTTACCAACACCTCCAACAACTAGGAAAAAAGCAATAACATAGATTCTCCAACAAAAGTAGAAAAGAAGTCATACATTTTAGTGCAGATATAAATTGACTGGGGAAATATCACAATGGAAAAAGTGAATACGAAAAGAAGTTGATTTTTAATAGATTAAGGAAACTAGTAGATTTAACAAACAAAAAGAAAGAAATATGAGTATATGTAGAATTAGGTATGGGAGGGGGACATTGCAAAAGATTCAAATGAAATAAAAAGAATACCCTCACCACAAGGAAATACTATACTTGAATGAATATGGTACACTAGAAGAAATGAAAAATACTTCTAAATGCACTATATATCCAAATTAATTAGGATAGATGTAGAAAATGTCAACAAATAACAAAATAAGAACTAAGAATATTATCAAGAAACTTTCAACCAAGAAAACTCCCTGGACCAGACGGCATCACAGTGGAATTCTATCAATATTCAGTGAAGAGTTGTACCAATTGCACACAGAATAATTCAAAATAGAAAGGAATTTTTTAAAACTCCAAAACTCATTCTATGAAGTGAGAATAATCCTGATACCACTACCAGGGAAATATACACAAAATAGAAAACTATATTCTAATATCCATCATACATATAGATGAAAATATTCTCAACAACATTCTGGCCAATAGAATCCAACTATATATATATATGTATATATATATATATATAATCACAGCAATAATGTGAAATTCATACGAGGGAAGCATGGGCTGTTCAACATTAGGAAATAATGGACCACATAGACAAGACAAAGAATTAGAGCATCATGATCATATGAAGATATGTAGAAAAGGCGTTTGACAATATCAAATGTGCACTTAAGAGAAAACTCTAGCATATAATAATAATATTGATGGAAGGGAATTTTCTCAGCATAATAAGGTAATATACAAAAAGCAAACAGGCATGAAATAATATATGCAATCGAGAAAACTGAAAACACCACCCTTGGGAACAGGAAGCAGAAAAGACTGCCCCCATCTTATTCAACATCATGCTGGAAGTTGTATCCCAAGTCAAGGGACTACAAATCGCCATACAAGAAGTGAATCTCTTGCTATTTGTAGATGATGTATAGAAAGATGATGTATAGAAAGAACTGAAAAGACTCCCCCAAAAGACTATTAGAAATAATTGAGAGCTTTGATAATGTATCAGGATACAAGTTCAACAAGCATACCAAGCAAATATCAACCATATTCATAAATACCAGGGAAGAGAGCTCAAAAAAAAGACATCAAGAAAATAATACTATTTACAGCCACCACTAAAAACAATGAAACAGTTATGAATAAACCTAAGCATAAAACAAGACCTATTTAAAGGAACTGCAGAATATTATAATAAGAAAACAAAAGAAATATATACAAATTGTTGAATATTCCATATAACATAGATTAACTCAGATTTACTGTCATTGTGTTGATCCCATCGTGACACTGTAGCACAGTGTAGAACTACCCCGGTGAGTTTTTGAGACTGTAACTCTTTATAGGACTTGAAATTCTCAGCTTTTGCCCATGGTGAGACTGGGGTTTCAAACTGTTTACCATTTGATAACAGTCCAAGTGGATAATCACTGCATATTCAGGGCTCCTCTGTGGCATAGAGAGAATTAATATTGTGAACATTGAAATACTGCCTAAAACAATCTATAAATACAGCTGCAATACAAACCCCAAGACTATCATATATATCCTATGTCATACTCTCTTTGCTTTTCTAGGATATATGTTTGTCTAACAGGCATAGTTGTACCTTTGTGAATGAGTGTTATTGAAAGTTTTGTCCCATCTCCAACTCTCATTCTTTATGTATATAGTATCTAGTCATGCTCATTTTCAACCTGTTTAAATCAAACATACAATGTATTTTAATCTAAAAAAACATCCTACACACGTGTACTTTCTTTTTTCTAAATAGTATTTTTAAATTCTATACCAATTGGTTTAATTAATAATACTATCAATAGAAATGTCATGTGTCCCATGGGAATGGTTTTTAATGTTTCTCAATGAAATGATCATGATGTCTTTAAAATGGACCAAAGCTCTACAGAAATCCTAGATGTACAAACAGATTTTGATCTCAATTTTGATTGTTAGTCTAAATCAAAGAATAATTAGTTCTTCACTGTGACTCTGCTCAATATTCACCTTCATAATTAAGAGATGGATACTGTAACAAATTATAGCGAAAAAATAAGATGGAACCTGGATATGGGAAATAATAGTTCTGGGGTCTTAAATTCTTGTCCTAAAACAATCATCCATAAAAATGAGATGTCAGTGTAATTTAAAGAATGTAAACAAAAAAATCTAAGACCAGAGGAGGAAATGGTATTATAGTATAAAGTCTGAGCACTCAGTTTGCGGAAACAATGGATGACAGTGAAATACCTAAATCCAATTACAGGGTTTCACACATGGATTATGGCCCTGATAAAAGCCCTCCAACCATAAACCAAGGGTGTGCATAGCCTTGCTATCAGACAGAGCACATTTGAAAATAGATTATTCCAAATATGCAATTAAAATTTAGCATATTATCATTTGATCTCCATCTTGAATGAGTTTTAATGTGCCAGCTTGTAATATTTTCTGCTTTGCTAGCATTTGAGGTCTTTCTCTTTTACAATTTGTTTATTATTTTTATTATCATTGCTGTTCTTTTGTATTGTTTTTCTGTATATGAAATACAAGCTACATTAACTGGACTAATAGCTTCTTAGGGGTATGCAGGATAGGTTGAGGAAATGAGTATCAAATAAAAATTAGTACAAGAAAGAAGGAAATGTTCCAAAATTGATTGTGATGAAAATTTTGCTCATTTTCAAAGTATGACTGAACTACTATATGATATGTAAATTACATGTCTATAAAATTGCTTTTAAAAGAGCTAAAGCAGCACAGGCAAATACTGTTATACACACTCTGCAATTATTATGAATAGACCAATAGACAGATATACAGGTTGCATGGTTGCGGGAGGAAGACAGGGCATAGACCTACATATCAATATAAGTTTTAGAGATGATGCATATGTATATACATATATGTGTGTATATGCCTTTGCTGGAAATATACACATGCATGTATAAATGCCAGGGACTATGTTGAGAATATAGAAAAAACTAAAATGGATATTAGACGATGTTTTGAAAAGATAGAATAACTAAAGATAGAATAACTTAAGATAGAATAACTAAAGCAAATGGAAGAAATGATGAAGTAAAATACCTAAACAGGATGACTGCAAGGGAAGTGAAGGGGACAAAGTATAATAAAATATGCAAATACCTAGAACTAGAAAACCCAAAGGGAAGAGCATGCTTACTCTTTCATAAGCTGAAAGAACTGATGACAAAAGTCATACAATGGATTGAAGTATTGAAGTTCTCTTTAGTGAATGACATAGGAATTATTAAAATATTGAATGACCAAGGAAGCATTAAAAACATGGTCCCAGGTTCAAATCCCACAGCAGCCCTCCAGGAGCAAGGCTGGGCCTCCTACTCCCAACAGAGGACAGTGTTGCCCCCCCCAAAAAAAAAAAACATGATCCCAAGTCTACCTTTCAAATCCAGCTGGACTGAAGGAAGTGCACTGGTAGAGATCGGAAATGGAAATACGGGGAACCCAGGACAGATGAACCCCTTGGGACCAGTGGTAAGAGTGGGACTACTAGATGGGTGGAGGAAAGGTGGGTAGAGAAGGGGAGCCAACTACAAGGATCTACACATAACCTCCTAACGGGGGGACAGACATTGCAGGAGAGGACAAGGGGAGACATCGGGCAGTGTAAGTTATGGCAAAATAATAGTAATTAATAAGATATTGAGGGTTGGTGGGGGTGTAGGGTGCAAGGATGGAGGGGAAAAGATGAGAAGCTGATGTCAAGGGCTCAAGTGGAAAAGGTGATGTTTGGAGAATGGTGACAGCAGCAGGCATGCGAAGAAGCATGGCACAATATATGTATTTATGTATTGTGAAAAATGATGTATGAGCACCCAATAAAATAATAATAATTAAAAAGTATTGAGTGACCTAGGAAGCATTAAAAAGATGGGAAGGATACACAGTCACTGTACCAAAAATAAATGATCATGATGGTATAGGTGAATAGACTCAAGGAAAAGATGGGATGTCAATTGAGATGTTTCAACAAACAGATGCAAGTTTCAAGGTGCTCATTTGCCCATACCAAAGAAAGTTGAAACATAGTGATATCATCAAACAACTGGAGAAGATTCATATCTGTGCCTACTCAAAAGACTTTGATCCAGGAGGACAAAATTATTGAATAATATAGATATCTTATGAAGGGAAAAAATTAAAGATATTTCAAAAATTGCAGCAATACTGTAGTAAGGAACTTCCAGAAATTTAATAGATTTAGAAGAGAATACTGAATAAGGAGTATGATTCCTGATGTAGGATGTACTTTGCTTTAAAGCAGAGAATACCAGAAAAGATGTTTACAGGTATTTTACGAATGTGTCAGTTAAGGTTTTGTGTCAATTTGGTTGGGCCAAGATTCTCAGTGGTTTGGCAGTTAAAATTAATCTCCTTAGGGCTGTGCCCTGCTTCCAATATAAGTGGGCACTGTGGAAAAGCTTGATTGTTTTTTTTTTCATCTGGATTCCTCCATCTGGTTTGTCATCTGACCTCTAACTCTCTGGACTGGAGGCAGAAGCATGTTGCACTGTGTGTTTATGTTAAGACTTCTCAGCAGCTTGCTATATCTTACCTGTCAACTTTAGACTCATTTCCCTCTGCAGCCACAGCCAGCCCTATGACCTGCTGAGCTTTGGTCTTTTAGTCCTTGCAGTCACAGCAGGCACAGACTTTCATTTTGACATCTGACCAAAGTACTTGGAAATTGCCCGCCTCTACAACTGTGTGAAATATTTCCTTGATTATAATCTGTCTATGTATCTTACTGTTTGCCTCTCACTTATCTATCAATCATCTATCTATTTACCACTCATTCTGGTTTTCTAGAGAACTGTTTAAGACAACTGACTTTGCAAGGGAATTCAACTGTGTGTGTCACAATAAATCTTGAACAATATATTTAAGCTTAAGGATCCCAGAGCATTTAGTTCGTCTCATGCTGAATGTACATAAATCAAGAGACAATTATACTAACAAAACGAGAGGCTACTGCATGACAGCATCAAGAAAGGTGTGCAACAAAGTTCTACCATTTCGTCATACTTATTCAATCAATAAAATGAACACATTATGTGGCATCAGGATTAGAGGAAGACTCTAACATTCTACTATACGACAGTGACATAACTCTACTTATTGAAAGCAAAGAGGAATTGAAGCACCTTCACATAGAAAAAGCAAATAAAGACATCAAACCAAATTCACTGTCGTAGAATCACTGCCAATTTATAACAGTCCTTTAAGGCAGGGTAGAGCTTCCTTGTGAATTTCCGAGACTATAATTCATTATAGGAATAAACAGGTTCTGTCTTTCTTTCTCCCATGTATCAGCTGGTAGTTTAACACTGCTGTATATGCAGTTAGCAGCCCAATATGAAACCACTATGTCACCAGGGCTCCCACCAAAAGCAAATTTGTTAAGAATTTAATTTTATTTGGATTCACAAGCAATGTCCAAGGAAGCAACAGTAATAAAGAAATAAAAGACCTTGTATTGAAAAATTCCAGTGCAAAAAACCTCTCTAAAATTTTAAAAAGGAAACATATAACTTTGGCTAAGGTGTAGCTGACCAAATATATGCTAACTTCAACTGCCTTATAAGTGTGGGGAAGGAGAGCAATGAAAAAAGAAGTTTGAAGAATTATTGTCCTCTCATTATATTACTTTAAAAGACTATTCAATGTACTATAGATTCCCATAAGAACAAATATATCCCTGTTGGAAAAAGTAAATCGAGGTTGCTCCGTAGAAGGTAGAATATAGAGATTACTTCCTAATTACTTTGAACTTGTTAGCAAGAGAACCCAGACCCTAGACAAGAACATCACATACCTCTGGGTAAATGTCAACCTCTAAACATTTGAACAGCAGTCAAGTGTGTGAAACATTTGCCTCATCCAGTAACTCCTCTTTATACCTAATCTCCTTGTCTAGCATGATAGACGACGTTTGGAGACATTCAGTGAGTATGTACTGAATAAAGCCTTATATTTTGAGGAGAACCATTAACACTGGATAAAGAAGAATTCAAAACTGCAAAATATTGAATGGGACAAATGAATTAATTTTATAATAAAAATGAACCACACAATGAAGACACAAATGGTCACTTTCTATGTGAATGACACTGAATAAAAATGTGTCTCTGTTGTTATTGTTAGGCTCTGTTGAGTTGGTTCCCATACATGCTCTACTCTGTGTGACAGAAACACTTCCCAGGCATGTGCCAGTCTCAAAGTCATGGCTATGCTAGGTGTCAGACTATTTTTGCAGCCTTTTTGCCAGTGTGGATGTTTCTCATGCTTTTGGTGGGTTAGCCTTTTTCAAAAGAAGGAAGGAAGGAAGAAAAGTTTCACCATTTATTTTCAGTCCTTATAATCTTTACAAATTTTAAGGTGTATTTAATATTTTTGAAACTTGTTTTCGGGGCTGAGCCCCAGTGGTGTAGTGATTGAGTGCAGAGCTGTGGCCCACTGGCTTGGCAGTTTAAATCCAGCAGGAGTTCCCCAGGAGCAAGTCTGGGTCTCCCAACAGAGGGCAGTGATGGCCCCGGTCCCGAAAAAAAAAAAAGCAAACTTGTTTTCAAAAGTCCTGCAAGACATAGCTAAATTTTTAGAACTCTAAATTCTTTTTAATAGGTGTGCGTGTGTTAAATTGTGTGCAGTTACATTGGAAACTGGGTTCTACCTTCGTTAGTTAAAATCACTAATCAACTCCTGCCTCCATATCCTATTCACCGCACCCCTAATTTCTCTGCTCCATCTTCTGAATTCCTGTCTTCTTTACACTGAAATTTGTACTTACCAGTCTTCTAGTCCATTCCTTCATCTTCCCACCTTTGTCCTCTTTTACTTGGCAACAGCTGAAGTCTGTTCTGTTTGGTATACATCAGTTGTCTTTTTGCCTTTGATCATTTCATTGACTAACTTCATTCAGCATAATGTTTTCTTGTTCTGTTTATGTCATACCCTGCTTCGTGGTTTCCTGATTTTTAGTATTCCATTTTGTGTATATAATAAAATTTCCATATTCATTCTTCTATTGATGGCTGTGTCCAATTCCTTGCTATTGTGAACAGCATTGCAATAAATATGGGAAGGAATATGTCAGTTCATTTCACATTTCTTACTTTAAGATATCTAACCAGGTGAAGGATTTCTGGATCGTATGGAATTTTCTATTCTCAGCTGTTTGGAATGCAAAGTGATTTTACATATTCATAGACTCACCAGCAATGTATGATATGTCCAATCTCTTTGCACCTTCCCCAGCGTTTGTTATATAGTTTTTTTATGAATTGGGTTGTCACTGTCAGTGTAAAATGGTACCTTATTGTTGGTTTAATTTGGCTAACCTAGTTAGCTAATGATTGCGAACTTTTTTTCATGTGTTTATTAGCTATCTGAATGTAATTTTTGGTGGTGCCTGTGAATGTATTTTGCTCAATTTTAATAGGTAAATTTTTAGAGATATTGCAACTTTCTATACATTTTAGAAATTAGTCACTTGGTAGTTGTGTCACTGTTAAAGATTTCTCTCAGTTGGTTGATTCCCTCTTTACTCTGTTGATGAAGCCTTTTAATGATGCAAATGTCTTGTACTTAGTAAGTACTGGTCATCTAATCTGTTTTCTGGTATGTGAGCTTTCTCTTTCCCACTTAATGTTTTTGTGTCTTTTTTTGAAGATCAGTGGTCAACAGGAGAATGGGTTTATTCATGGCTTTTCTATTCTGTTCCGTTGATATGTGTCTCCCTTGTTATATTTGACAGTGTGAATATGCCCTATAGTAGGTCTATTAGATTGGTATATATTTTCTAGTTGATGATTTTCATAGCTGTAGGATTAAAATTTAGGAGTTTGATTCATATACTGTTCATTTTTTTGTACAAGGTATGGGGTATAGTTCCTGTTTCATTCTTCTGCGGAGAGAGACCAATTTTGCCAACACAATTGTTGAAGGTATTCACTTTCTGATTTATTGATTTTTAGCTTTTTTGGGAGATCAGTTGACTGTATGTTGATGGACTATTTCATAGGCTTTCTATTCTATTGCATTTGTCTACATGCCTATCATTGTACCTGTAGCAGGTTGTTTTGACTCCTGTAGATATGTAGTTGGTTTTGAGTCTGGTTAGTGAGAGACATCCTACCTTATCCTCCTTCTAAAACAGAGGTTTTTGTGGCCTGAGCCCCGGTGGCGTACGTGATTGAGTGTGGAACTGCAGCCCGCTGGCTTGGCAGTTCAAATCCGGTGGCGGCTCTCAGGAATGGCTCTGGGTAGCGCCCATGACCCCCAGAGACAGTGATGCCCACAAAAAAAAAAAAGAAGTTTTTGGTTTTCCAAGGATTCTTCCATATTCATATAATATTATCTAATCTACTTAAATGATATTATGGAAACCTCATTCCATGATTGATTGTACTATTTTCTCTGTCAACATTTTTTTCTTCTACATCAGAATCTAAGTGAGACAGGTTGTTCTTGATAATGTCCCATATAATTATCAGACTCTTTTGAGGATCCTTTAATTTTGTGGTCATTGTTGATCATTATTTCTCTAGATGGTTGTAGTCAAAAAATTGTCCTTAAGAGCATTAATTTGGCTTTCTAATTCTTCACTGCTCTTATACTATGTTGTCTAATTCTACTATTTAATTGTTTATCTTCTGGAATATTTTTTTGGTTTCTGGAATTCTACATAATAAAATATTTCTAGTTTTCTTATTTTTTCTTATATTCTATTGACTCTTTTCTACATCCCTTGATATCATTCTTATGAATATCATTCTTATGATTTCAAGTAGTTCCAAGGAATATTCTTCAGATTATTCTGTTGGAAATGAAAGTTGTTCAGTTGTTTGGGCCTGTCATTCCTGTGGGCGGATTGTGATCATTGTTTGTGTAACATCTTGTTGTAAACCTTAGTGCTGAGGGAGCTGCTGTGTATGGCAATAGTCCCAGATGGTGCTGGAAATTAATGTTAGAAATTATGAAATGAAAGGAGGAAGAAGGAAGAATTAAGTGGAAAGATGTTTTTTTAAAGAGGAGTCGGCGAGAATAAAAAGGAGAAAGAAAATGGCAGTTTAAAAACAGAGTAAAAAGAAAATTAGCACTTTGGGAAGGATAACAAAAGGGGGCACTATTATTTTGAGGGTAAAAAAGAAAGAAGAGAAAAATGTCTGTTGGTCACATTGTTCCTTTAGTTCTGAAGCATTGTAGTTGTAATCAACAAGAGTTAGGCAAGCCACCACGAAAAGTTCTTGGTGCTATGTGAATGTCTAGGATAGTTGTGGGTTTTCTTGTAGGTGAGGTAATGTCGCCATGGGGACTGCATCCTGGTGTCTGGCAACTCTGATGGAGAAAGACCGAAGTTCAAACCCAAAAACAGTTTCAAAGGAGAAAGGCCTGGCCATCTACTTCTGTAAAGAATTACAGCTTTGGACACCAATCGGGTAGTTCTATGCTATTCTTTAGGATTTCATGAGTCAGAGCCAATGAAAAACATTGAGGTTTTTGGTGCTTTTTTGGTACGTGTCTAATAAGTGATGAAGGTGATTCATGATGCACATTTAATTGGTCAGCACTTAGAACCATAGGGTGACATTTCACCACAACAGATTCCCATTTCCAATTATATAATGCCAAGTGGCATTTCAGGGATGTTTTCCTCATTTTTTCCAAGTCATAAATTTGAAGAGAAAGACATAGTTTTCTGTTTCCTAACTTCAAGATTATCTTGCTAATTAATTAGTATAGCAATCACATAATAGCACAATAATCAATCTTTCTTGCTTTTTTCATTCCTCTTCCTCTCCTCTACTTCTTTATTATTTCTTATTTTTAATTTATATTTGCAATGTCTTTTTTAATTGCTTTTTCCTAAATTAAATAGAAAATCATAGCATTCAGTCATGTTTCTAATCATCCACACATGGAAGAGTTTAAAAATAAGCACAGGAAAACTGGCATCCAAATGACCTAGTTGTTTCATTTTGTTTGCTTGCTTTCTTAATACTCACCACCCGTTATGTTGTCTATTTTTTTAAAAATCTTGTATTCTATGTGCGATGATATAGTGCATAAAGCATATTTAAGATATTAACTATTATGATATAACCATTCTTTTAATATGTGTTTATAGCATATAAAGTTATTTCACACTTATTATTTGTATCTTATAAGAAGACTACCTCGTAGTCTTTTGGAGAAGGGGTGATTGAGCAGTATAATACTGAATCTCTATGCCAAGATCCAGTTTTCATTGCTAGCCAATGCATCTTAATACTTATGCCATATTGAAATTTAGTCTAAAGATCATTAATTCTGAGCTCACTTTTTGCAAACAATGCATGCTGAATTCTACTTTTTCAATTGTCTTTTCCAAGCCATTTTATTAGGAGCGAATCCTGTCATAACATAGCTCAATCATATCAATCAGTGTTGTATAACAGCTATCCTCACTCATTTCAAAACCTTTTCTCCTTCTTGAACTCCTTGAGAACAACTCCCTGGTGCCCATCTTCCTCTACCACACCCCTCAGGAATCCTTTTCCCAGTTATTGTCTCTAAGGATCCACTTTTCCTGTGTTCCATATACAAAAAAATACTAGAAAAATAGATAAACAATCAAGAAGACTACCAATGATAACAAAATGAACTTCAAAGTGTTCAACTAAGTTTCCACTTCCAGAATAAACCCCACATAGTTATAGAATACTATTTTGTATATTCTAATACATTTTGTTAGAATTTGGTTAAGAATCATTTTGTCTGTGTTCATGAGAAATATTATTCTGAAATTTTATTTTCATTTGTCTCTGCTTAGTTTTAGTAAGACTAACTTCATAGAGTGAGTCAGAAAATATTTCCTCTTCAATCTTCTGGAAGAGTTGTTTAAAATATTTCCCCCTCAATTATTTGGCCAAAGTATTAGCGATGCCTTCTTACATTGGAACATTTCAATTGCTTGAATGCAAATAGCACACTTATAAATCATCAAATAATTCTTGATAACATTTAAGTGTAAATATTTCATTGGCACCACTACCTCCAAAAAAGGACTTTGTCTTACATGACCACAGTATAACTGTTGTGACAGTCACCTAATCTGGTATCAATTTGAGGATTAAGAGTGTAGGGGTGGAGTTTAGCCTGCCAATCTGGAGATAGCCAATTAGACCTCTCTGTGGGCAGGGCTTTCTCCTGAGAATGCTCAGAAATCTGGCCACATTTCCCCCTTGGAGGTGAGAGACTCAAGACTCAATCCCTTGAAGATCCTCTACTGACAAGACACAAGGCTGACTCCCTGGGAGACATTGCAGCTGACAAAACACATGGCAGTATGCTGATAGCTTCTGAGCCCTGGAAACTGGAGGAGCCACCAGGAGATGCCTGGCAGTGCTGAGATGCTTCTACCGCCACAGGATATGCAAGACTATGCACACACTGGCCTGTGATTATCCTAGTGTCATTGCATGTGCTTCAGGAGTCTGAAGAGGACTTTATATATTGATATCAAACATATGCTCTAATATCAGACTTATGCCCTTGGACTGGACTGGGCTGGGATTTTTTTTTCTCAATGTTCAATTGCTCTTGTATTTAAAACTCTTTCTTACACACATACTAGTGTTTATGTATTTGTTTCTCTAGTCTACCCAGACTAACACTACTCTGAAAATCTAAAGTCATCAGTTCAAATCGACTGGCTGTTTGACAGGAATATATGAGGCTGTCTGTTATGGAAAGTTTTACTATTTCAGAAACATAGTAACATAGTATAGGGTATATGAGTAAGAATTGGCTCATTGACAGATGATTTGTTGTATTTGTTTGTTTTGTTTTTGTCATTGTTTATCTACAGTTCAGGGTTCAATCCAGGATTATACATTATTTTTATTTGCTTGTGTCTTTAATCTCCATTAAAGAACCCTAGTGGAGCTGCCAGGTAAACATTGGCCCACTAAGTGAAGGTTCAGCAATTTAAATTCGCCAGCCATATTACAAGAGAAAGATCAGGCTGTCTGTTCCCCAAAAGATTTCCAGCTCTAGATACCCTACATAGGGTCAGTATGATTCCAAATCAACTCAGTGAGGTGGAAGTAAGCTTTGCCAGTTAAGTTTCTTTCATCTGGAATAGGTTATTTTTTGTTTCATTTTTTTCTCGACAGAAACTCAAACTCAGAGAGATTAAGTGGAGTACCAAAGGTCAACTGATAAACATTAGCATCAAGATTAAGCCGTACTTTACTGTTTTTTTTTTTACTTTATTTTCCCACTAAAATGTAAGGACTTTCAACAATTTATAGAAAGTGGAACAGAATGATAATGGAGTTTTTCAATAATTTTTGAAACTTCATAATCCTCCCATTTATGCTTGTGTGTATATATGCATGTCATTAATAATTCTATCCTCTGCGCTCAAAGGCAAAACCCAACAACGACACTGAATCCGAGTTGATTCTGACTCACAGTGGCCCTATGTAGGGTTTCCAATGCTGTAAACCTGCACAATAATGGGGAGCATCATCTTTTTCTGGCAGTGGTTCATAGCTGAATTCTTAACCAGCATCTCTGCTAAGGCTACTTGGACTCAAAGGCAGCTACTGTGTTTAACCTCATTAGCTAATGCAGTGTAGTGAAGATTTCACAAAACACTCACTACCATTGAAATACATATTTACTAAATTATTGGTCACATTTCACTACGGGTTAACATTGTAGCCTAAACGACAAGTACTACATGCAAAATTAGTTGGAATTCTAAACTAAATAGGTGAAGCATATAATTTCTAACTCTTAAGAAAAATGTTCCTCAGAGAAATAGCTTCATATATGTCAATGCACATGTTCCTACCGAAGAGATTTTGTGGTCATGTGGTTCACACCTTGCTACCTGAGCTAAGCTCAATTTTGTTTCATCAAAGAACACTTTTTAAGGGACATTACTAAAAAGTGGTCTTCATGAATTTTATGAGATGTGACTTCCTTGACATAGCAAGTTTTATATTTTCCAGATGAAATTAACTTTTCTGTTGTTGAAATGAAGATTTTTTTTCACTCTTTATCTGAGTAATGGAGTAGCGAAAATGTTTGAAATCAAGCAGTCATAAACACTTTATTATTAAGAAAAAATTCCTTAAAACATTGCCAATTCATTCTTTCATACAAACCCATAAGACCCATGCAAATTCAACCTTTCTTACAATTTCAAGTAAGTTCTACAATGGAATTCCAGAGGTCCAGAGTTCCATTAATCTATAAGCCTCTTAACAAGATTGAATTTGCTATTGTGCATGTTACAGGCTGAACAAACAGAGATTGGGGAAAGCTCTGTTCATTCATGTGCCGCCTTTAAAAAACAAATACCAGTTTAATATAAATGGAAATGAGGGCAACATTAGTGTGAACACAAATCTTGATCCATTGTAACCTAATAATGAAAACCATACTTTTTTGAGTCTGGATGAATGGAAAACGTCATATATTTTTAAATCAGAATCATCATCACCTTTTGAAAGATATTCTTCATTTTGCATTTCATGCTGGGATGACACTAAATTTTGACATGGAGAGTCTTGAATGTTAGTGTGCACAACTAAAATAGTACCATTAGAAAGAAGAATGCAAAAAACCTACAAAATTATTAAACCGTTTCCTAAGACCAATTTCCTGAGTCTGCCTTCATCATCTTTATCAGAACACCTTAAATGCAACTCAAACATTTGCCCAGATTAAAACGTGAGGTCATAGCATCATTATTATAGATATTTTCTTTGAGAATAGAATAAAAGGAAACGCATCTCTCCAAACTTAGACATGCTTGTTTATGAAATGTGAAGGGAAGGATGAAGAAAAAATGAACATAGTCTATTTGTAATTCCCAAAGAAAGGGTTTCTAAGACTTCTGGTCTAACTGCATATCTAAGTTTAAGTCTAAATCATCTATCTATCATCTAGTCACCACCTTCTCTGTGATTTGACATACTCTGGTAGATTGCATGCTCCCGTGAAGCTATAAACTATGGGACTGTTATTTCAAATACCAGCAGGGTCACCCAGTGGAAAGGTCTCAGCAGAACTGCAGGAGTAAGAACAGACTATGAAGAAGGAATGTGCATCCACTTTAGAGGAATTTGCCACTCGAAAACATTTGGATAATGGTGAAACATTGCCAGATACTGAAAACTTCAAGTATAGCAACAGTACATGATGATAGTGCCAGAAGATGAGCAGCCAGTGTCAGAACACCCAAACCAAACTCATTGCCACAAATCAATTCCCATGTGAGACAAGGCAGAATTGTCCCTGTTGGTTTCGAAGACTGTAACTCATGAGAGTAGAAATCCTCCTCTTTCTGCCTAAGGTTGGAAGGCACTCGAAATTTTTCTGTGGAAGAGCTTTCTTCTCAAAGTGGACCATGAAGACACACATGGAATAAAGCCTTCAGAATCTTCATTTGGTGATGAGGCACAATACAAAAACTAGAAGAAGCAGCTGTAAACATCTATTAATAATCAGATAATGTAATGTGTAATGTGTGATTCTAAGGAGAATAGAAGTTGTCAAGAATGAAATGCAACCTATAAAGATGGATATCCCGTGCATTACTGATCTGAAGTGGACTGGTATTGGTCAATTTGAATCAAAAAAGCATATTGCTTATTATACCATAATTACAGATTCACAGGGAATGACATTGCATTCATCATCAAAAAGAATACTTTATACCCTATGTTGAAGTATTTTGCTACCTGTGATATGGTAATATTTTTCCAAGTATGAGAAAATCCAGTCAATACAACTATTATTCAAATGTGCGCACCAATCACTGAAGCTAGTGATGAAGAAATTATGAAATTTTACCAATGTCTTCAGTTGAAACTGATCAACATGCAAACAAGATGCATTGATAATTATTGTCAATTGGAATGCAAAAACTGTAAACAAAGAGAAAACAAAAGTTGAACAATATGGCACTGATAATAGAAAGGAAGCTAAGGATCACACAATAGAATTTTGCAAGAACAATGACTTATTTTCTTTATAACAATACCGTTTCTCAACAACATAGAAACAACAATACATGGGAATTTCTCAGGATGGAACCAACAGACACCAAGTTGAAGATATCTTGGGGAGAAGACAATGGAGAAACTCAATAATAACTAAAATCAGGCCAGGGGTCAACTGTGGAAAAGGTAATAAATTTATAATGTGTAAGTTCACGTTGAAACTGAAAAAAATAAAACCACATCTACTAAGGCCAAAATATGACCTTGAGTATATCTCACCTGAATTTCAAGAATATTTAAAGAACAGATCTGACCACTGAACATTGATGACAGAAGATTTAAACACAAGTGTATGGCATGAAGAACATCAGACATGAAAACGGAGGGAAGGCCTAAAATGAGGAGAAACAAAGGAAAGATCAAAGTGGATGTGAGAAAAGACTCTGAAATTTGCTCTTAACCAGAGAGCAGATAAGGCAAAAGTAAAAATGTGGAAGTCAAACAGCTGAACAGAAAATTACAAGGACAGCTCAAGAAGACAAAGAAAATATTATAATGAAAGGAAGAACAAACTCAGCATATCTTCAGCTGAAAGAACTAAAGAAAAAAATCAAATTTCAAGTTAAAATATTGAAAGATTTCATGAGAAACATATTGAATGCTACAGAAAGCATCAATAGAAACTGGAAAGGATACAGTCATTGTAACAAAAATAGTCAATATTCAACCATTACATGATAAAGAAACAATGACACTGAAGGAAAAAGCCCAAGTTACTCACTGAAGACATTAGCCAAAAAAAAAAAAACTTATAGAGTGCTAACTGAAATATTTTAGTAAGACTAACACAGTGTTCCTCTGAGTTTCATCCTCTCGTAACACTTATTCAATCTCTATGTTGAGCAAATAACCAGAGAACCCAGATTATATGAAGAGTGCATCATCAATTTCAGGGATCTACACGTGGCCTCCTCTCAGGGACACGGACAACAGGGAAATAAATGTCGGGACACATTGTACAGTGTACAGGATGAAAAATAATTTGTAAATTACTAAGAGTTATAGAGGAATTGGGGGGAGGAAAGGCAATATAGGGAGTTGATACTGGGGGTCTGGAGGGAGGGAGAATGTTTTAAGAGTGATGATGGCAATGGGTGTGTAAAAGTGGCCTGCATACAACTGATGTTGTTAGGGATTGTGATGGGAGTTGTATGGACCCCCAATAAAATGATTCATTAAAAAATAAAGGGGGGGAGGGGAAAGAGGAGTTATTTTTTTTAAAGAGGAGCTTGTACCAAGGGCTCAAGTGGAAAATGTTTGCAAATGTATGTGGCAACATGTGTGCAAATGTGCTTGATACAAATGATGTACTGAATATTGTAGTAGCTGTAAGAGCCCCCAATAAAATTATTAAAAATATATATCTTACTTCAAGATATTATTTAAAGCTTTACATCCACATGTAATAAGGGGATATGTGTAAAGTTATGCGGACAGGCATGCTGAAGGGTAGAGTAGCGTAACTTAAAGGAGATGAATATGAAATTGGAACATGGTACAGGTACCAGATGTAGTTTGGTACAGATCCGGTGACAGTGAATGTAATCTCTATGTCAATCACCAGTGAAAACTTCAGTTGATATGACATGCAGGCTTGGATCAATGAGTCTCTGCAATTGAACCTGAGAAAGATTGAATACTTGTGTTCAGAGGCTGATGATTGCCATTTATGGACATGCTTGTGTTATACAGCGTTCTCTAGAGAAACAAAACCAGGTCACTAACGAAACCAGGTATATATATATATATATATATATATATATATATATATATACACACACACACATATATATACACACACACATATATATACACACACGCACACACACATACACACGCACACATACACACACATATATATCACCTAAGAAATAAACAGCTAACTAATCTATATAGGCGTATGAATGGCTTAGTGAAACTCACTGTGTGAGACAACCAATACACTGTCAGTCCTTCGAGTCTTGAGGGCCACTGAGTAGACCTTTGTAGAGCAATTCAGGTTATCTGGCCACAGGCAGCAGACAGCAAGGCAGGTCACCAAGAGTCAGCCGGATTACAGAGTCCATCAGTCCCCAGCTCAAGAGATGTATAGTCCAGTAGCATGGTGAAAGAGGGCTTGAAGGAACCTCAACCTCCAGTGACACAGTCCATGAAATAGGTGTCCCAAGAGTAGTGTATCTTGAAGAGCAAGGCCCAGGACAAGCAAGGCTGGCTGGTCCCAAGAGCAAGAGCGAGAGCGAGAGCAAGAGCGAGAGAGAGAGAGAGAGAGAGCCATATATCTCTGTCCTTCAATTAATCTTACATGCATTTATTAGCCATGTTGTCACAATAAACCCACCTATCTTCATTGTCCATTTTGCCCGAACAAACCCACTTATCTTCATTGACCATGTTGGCACAAAAAATCTATCTATCACAATGCTCCATTGACTTGAAAAAAGGGAAATGTCAAGCTAAGCTAGAACGGGAATACCTTTAGAACTTCAAATACCACAGGCAGGTTTTAAGAGGATGGGTGTTGACAAAATCATCCCTATGGACAAATTTGTAAAAAGGAATTTTCAGGACAATTGTGAATGTGTGCAGAGTGGTTCAAGAAGCTTTTGGATGCGAACTACAATGGCAAAGTCTATGACCCAGTAGCTGCCAGACAAGGTCAAGTAGTAGCTTGTCCTACAATGTGGGTAGAAAATGCACATTTTATGATAAACTTACTGTGTAGTGCATGCTCTGTGTGGAATTCTGAGGAAAACACACAGATTTAGTGATTACCAATGCCAAAAAGGAAGAAAAGAAATACAAGTAATTAGCCATTATTGAATAACAGTATGGCCTTTTAGACTTTCATTGTGCCAAAATTCCTGTTTATTGGGAACCCATTTTTTACCTGGTCTTTCTTGACAGGGTTTGTTTATTTGTTTCCTACATTAAAGTTTCTGAATAAAGTTCTGTATCTAATATAAATAATGTTATTTCAAATATAAATATGTTTTGTTTTTCAATTTGACTATGCAAGTAATCATTGAGTTGTAGAACATCTAGATGATCTAAATAGCTACTATATATAAACTCACCACCATCTACCATCATTGATTCTGACTTACAGCAATCTTAATGACAGGTTTTAACTGATCCTGTGAGATTCAGAGATGGTAACTCCATGCGAATAATAGACCTCATATTTCTCACCCAGAGAGGCTGGTAATTTCAAACTGCTGCCTTTGTAGTTAGCAACCCAATAGATAACCAACATGGATTTGTAAGTGAATCTAATCATCTACAATTGTGAGTAATATACATTTCCCAAGGTGAGAATTTTTGTGAGTTGATATATGTAAAATACCTAGAATAAAGCTTATTTGGGAAATTATACCTATTACCATTAGCATTATTTTGCTAAAATGGCATGTAAATGTCTTCCTACTTTTTCTCATTCCTAGATGTGTACTAAATAGATAATTTTACTGTATACTGGAAAATACAACATAATACCTCAATTGTATAACTCTAGATTTAAAGCAACACAAAATTATATTTTATATGATGTGAAAGAGATTTTGTCACCTTAGCTATAAAATATGGAGTTTCATACATATGCCAAGCAAAATTTGAAGCACAATATGTAAACTGGAGAAATATAAAATAGTTTGAAGAATTTGTATTAAGGTACAATGTGTTGCCCTAAATTAGCATAGGGACTTACAAAGTAGTACAATTCTAAGGAAAGGTGTATATAACTTAAGCTGAAGAACTCTATTTCCTTATGGGAATATACAGATTGATATAATCTAGAAAAGCTAACTTTCATTACCATAACAGTACTAACAGGAACCTAACTCAAAGTGTTTTTCAAATACTGAATAACTCCTAGATCAATCATACATTTATCTGTATGTACTAATTTATTTTTACCTTGTCTTGATCTGCAAATCTGGAAGATCATTTGGAAAAATGCTTGTGAATAAGATGTGGCCCCTCTTTGATTAAACAATTTACCTACAGAAGGTTCCATGTGTAACATTCTCTCAATAAAACACTTCTGATGAACATTTTTTGATAACTTCATTGTTTATCTTGCTGCTATGTTAGCTACTGTCTAATTGACTCTGACTCATGATGACTTCATGTAACACAGAGCAGAGTGTTGCATGTGGCAGGGATCCTCAAACTTTTTAAACAGGGGGCCAGTTCACTGTCCCTCAGACCGTTGGAGGGCCAGATTATAAGAATTTAAGAATTTAAATTTAAGAATTATTAAATTTAAGAATTATAAGATTTAAGAATAGAAAAGAAAAACAAACTATGACCAAATTCACTGTGGGCCCGGCATGAGTCGACTGCTAAGCAGGACAGGCAGCAGTGGCAGAAAAAATCCCTGGCAGCCGGATACATGTCCTCAGGGTGCCGCATATGGCCCACGGCCTCCTGTTTGAGGATCCTTGGTGTGGCCAAGCATATTTGAATGACTTCCAACCCAGGGGGCTCATCTTCTAACACCATATCAGACTACATGGGTCAGTGTATTCTGATCCGAAGAGTATGCACTGGCTAATTTTTGGAAGTAGATTTCTAGGCCTTTATTCAATTCTGTCTTGATATGGAAGCTTTAATGAACCTGTTTTCCAGGAATAACCAACCTGGTATTGGAAATCCCGGTGGCACAGCTTCCCTCATGATTGCAACCAACATGCGAGATACCAGTAGAAGAAATTGAGAGACACGTTGTGTGTTTCCCATCCTATTCCTAAGGATTTTTAAATAATGTTTCCATTACATAAACAAAATTAAATTTGTAAAATCGAGTCTTGAAAAAATACTTCTCTAACATATTACAATCAAAATAACTCTTTTTTAAAGTCGCAAACAAAAATATAACAAAACCCATGGCTATTGAGTCAACCCCAACTCATTGTTGTGGCTGCACAGGCTACGACTGTTTTTGTTTTTTTCTCTACATCTGTCTTTCCAGGAGCATATAGCCTCATGTTACTCTGAACAAGTGGTTGAATTTTGAACTCTCAATCAAGGTTGGCAATCCAATGCTTTCCCCACAAAGCCACCATCGGCTCCATTGTGTAATGACGCGAATTTTCTAAATGCATTGCTGAAGATGCTAAAATCATTTACAATATATTTGTAAGATTATCAGCTGCCATTTCAAATCCACTCAGTAGATCCACGAAAGAGAAATTTGGCCATAGGCTCCTACAAAGATTGTGGCCTAGAAAACCCTATGAAGCAGTTCTACTTAACAACAAAATGATAACATGTTTTCTTCCATTGAAATGCCCCCTAGATTGACAAAGAATAATTTAAAATATTTAATTATGTTACAGAAACAATTTTGTTATAGTCAACACATAGCATCAAATCTTTTCTCAATTTGCATGTACAGAGATAAGCAAATGTTTCTAAAATCTTATATATTAAGCTTTCCTTCCTACTATTCAACCCCAAATACTTCTGCTACATCATAGACTATACAGTTGAAGATTTAAATAAATGGAATGTGGCATGTAAAGAAACAATACGTCCATTTTCCAAGTAGCTCAGATTTTAACATTTTAATTTCTTTTAAGGTTACAGCTACAGTACTTCTTTAAATGAGAAGGTTAATTGACTATAAAAATAAAAAGTACATATGCACAATAAGAACTGATTAAATTATTTGGAATTCTTGGATGTCATGTTGACACTTGTTAGGAAACATAATTAAAATTAGGATTCATTAAAAAGCTGCCTGGCTGATTAGAGTATATGAGTTAGTGTATGATTGTCACAGCTTAACTCTGGCATACAGTGCTAACTCTGATCAGTTCTGGCCCTCATGATACCACTTAACAATTTCAAAACCTTGCTGTGACTGCACTGCCTATTTCTTAACAGGCCATCCTGACACCCGTGTTCTCTGCTTTGCCTCAGGGCCTGAGCTTGAAGCTTATTTCTGTGCTCCTTATTACTTGAGATAAATTTCCATGGTGCAATAAGGCACTCTGATAACATGTTTTCATTTGCTACAGAACAAATGTCCATGCACGGATGCCTTGAAACTTCATTTAGAATGTAGACTGGTTACATCAAAGAATTTAAAAAGTATACCCAAGGAGAATGAGGAGGACATGGAATGGAGACCCCATGTCCATCTATAGACAATTGGACATCCCCTCACAGAGAACAGATGAGCCAGTCAGGGTACAGTATAGCACCAATGAAGCACATAACTTTCCTCTAATTCTTTGGTGATCCTCCCCCCCCCCACTACCATGACCTCTATTGTACTTCACAAATCAGAATAGAAGATTAGACCAGAATATGCACACTGTACAGATAAAAGCCTGCAACACAGGGAATCAGGGAATCCAAGATAGATAAAACCGTCAGGGCCAATAATGAGAGTCAAGATACTAAGAGGACTAGTGGAGGCTTGGGTTAGAAAAGGAAAACCTATCACAAAGATCAAACTATAACCCCCTCCCAGGGGGAATGAATAATGAAAAAGTGGGGGAGTGGGAAAGGAGGACAGTGTAAGTTACGAAAACAATATTCTATGACTTGCTAAGGGTTCGTGAGGGAGGGTGGGTGGGGGACAAAGGGGAAAGAAATGGGAAGATGTTATCAGGGGCTCAAGTGTGAAGAGAATGCTTTGAACATTATGATGGCAGCATATTTGCAAATGTGTTTGACCTAATGGATGAATATATGGATTATGATAAGAGATGCAAGAGTCCCCCCAAAATATTTAATAAAAATATTCATTTTTAGAACAAGTAAAAATGCATGCCAAACTAAATAGAAAACCAAAGAAGTTCATCATAGTACAAATAAATTATCCACAAAGCATTTATTTAATATTTTTGCTTTGTTTTCTCCGCCTAGTATCTCCCACTTGAAAACAAAAAAATCCACATACTTCTAGATTTAGGTCAGGAAAAGACACTTATATACCTATTTTTTCACAACTCAATATTAGTACCAATAGACAACACTCATATTCTTTATAGAGTCTCCACTAGTTTAAAGGTTGAGAGGTTTCCAAGGCCAATCTTTGAGCAAATTGATATAAGAGCTAAAGTTTACCTTAGGGAATCACCATCTACATTTTAGTTAGAGTCATCTCACTTGCTTTCAGTAACTTTTTACTCCACATGTCCCACTTTCTTCAGTCCAACCTACCCACACTTTTAAGATACACCAGAGACCCCAACTGTCAAGTCCCAAAAGCCTGGTCTACCCCTTTCCAGGAAATTTGGAAGACAACTAGCTACTTGGTGAAATAACTAGAAGAGATCCAAATTTATACCCTTTCCAAATAAAGGGGACCCATGAGAACAGTTAAAATTATAGAGCCATAGCAATGTCACTTGCAAGTAGCATTGTGCTGAAGATTATTCAACAACTGTTGCAGCAGTACGTTGACAGGGAGCTGCCAGAAGTTCAGGCCAGACACAGAAGAGAATATGGAATCACGTCTACCGTTGTTGACATCAGAAGACAAGGAAAAGGTTTATTTGAGTTTCATTGACTGTGCAAAGATATATGACTCTGTGTATCATAAAGAAAACTATGTGGTTGATAGCAAACTATTTGTTCTGGCAAAGAGCATTAAAAGCGCCATGGACGGCCAAAATAATAAGTAGCATTTTCTTGAAAGAACTACAGTCAGAATGCTTCTTAAAGCCAAAGTTGGCCAGACTTCATCTCCCATACTTTAGACATATTTTCAGGAAAGATAGTTGCTGGAAAAGGACATCATGTTTGGTAAAATAGAGGGACCCCTAGGGACAAACGATGGAAACCCACCATGATAGGGATTGACACTGTGGTTGCAAGAATGGGTTCAAGCCCAGAAATACTTGTGAGGACAATGCAGAACCGGACGACATTTCATTCTGTTGCACATAAAGTTACTGGATGATGCCAAACACCAGGAACAGAGGCCTTCGTGGTGATTTGGATAATTGTTTTCCCCTTAAACACACAGGTTTCTGCTTGGGATACAGCAGCTGTTCCATGGGGACAAGATGTGGCAGTCTGCTTCTTTCAAGATCACCATCTTGCAATTTCAGATCAGGGTTTGAGTTATTGATTTAAAATATTCTCAGTATTTTTGTCCTTCTACTCCTCCTGGATGAAAGCTCTCAACTTTTAAGTTTGTCTTCAATGTAGTATAGGAAGAATGAAAGGAACCTAGCAGTTCCACCAACATTGGCACTTAAGTAATAACAAACAGCACATAATCCTGATATTCTTGCAGAACAAGTGTATGGGATATTCCCTTTCTCAGCAAGAAAATTTTTATTTTTTACTTTCAACTGTTTTAAGAGCACTTCTCAAGATATTTTATATCATTTTCATCATAGTTTATGTATCGGATACATTTGTATTATTTTTTTAATATTATATCACAATTGTTTGCATATTTTTACTATATTGATGATAATTACTTCCAATGAATATTATCTCTTTTAACTTGCTAATATATCAAAATTTATTAGGTTATTTTACTAATCGAGAATAATTAATGTATTTTTAACACTTCCTGCTCTAGATGCACGCTTATATGGATATTTGCATTCACATGTTTTATTACTTTTATGGCTAATTATTTATCTCCATAAAAATAGCGAGCAATAGATGTACATGGTCAATGGATGTGTATATTATGACTCATGGTTCACACTATCATATTGCTTTATAAAAATATTTGAATTTGTATTGCAGTATAATCTTCCCAGTATTATTAGGAGATTCATCACTCTTAATTATATATCTATATTTCTGGCTATGAGGAACAACATTACTTTGCTCAAAAAAGATTTTAAAACACAATATATTGTGCTATTCTTGTTCATATTATTGTATACCATTCCCTGTTTTTGATATTCACATTCTAATCATTTCATTTTGTTCAAAATGAAAGGTAATGTATTAAATGGAAAATATTAGATTATAATTGTATATTTACATACCTCATAAAAATGAAAAATGATAGTGAATAACATTTCAAGCAGAAATGAGCTAAGTTATTAGTGTTTAGAGAGTAAATAATGCTGTAATATTTAATTTTTCTATCTAGCAAGAAGGTGTGTGTGTTTATGTGTGATAATTACTTAAATTATTTAGTTAATGGCTGTCATCTCTGCTAAACTCTAGGCTCCTTGTAGGCAGGGGTTATAAATATTTTTGCTTTCTAATATATACTCTGAGCAAATAATCAGAGAAGCTGGATTATATTCATCTCTCACTGCCATTACGTGAATCCCAACTTATGGTGACCTTCTAGGAAAGGGTAGAACTGCTCTGTTAATCCAGATAGAATAGAGAAATAAATTAATAAACACATATAGGCATATAAAGGAAAGGTTTATACACAAGAGGAATGGAACATTGAGAAAGGATCCCAACCCAGTCCAGTCCAAGGTCATAAATCTGATATTAGCCTATATGTCTGATACCAGTCTATAAAATCTCTTTCCGACTCACAACGTACATGCAATGACACCAGGACAATCACTGGCCAGTGGGTGCAGAGTTTTGTGTACCCAGCAGCAGTAGAAGCATCCTGGCACTAGGCTCCCCATGGGTCCTCATTTCCGGGGCCCAGGGTCCATCAGCAGTGCCCATTGGCAGTAGGAGCATCTCAGCACTGGCAGGGGTCCCTCTGTGGCTTTTCTGACTTCAGAGGCTTGGTTCCATTAGGGTGAGGCCATGTGGTTTCTCCTCCGACTCCTCCAGTTCCTCGGATGCTGCCATCTTGTCTCGTCAATCAAGTGTCTCCCAACAACTGGGGAGATGGTCTCTCTTCTCCATGAGGGAAATATTGCAAGACTTCTCGGAATTCTCAGAGAAAGCTATGCCCACACAGAAGTCTCATTAGCTATCTCCAGATTGACAGGCTAGACTCCACCTCTACATTGCCAATCATGAAATTGACACAGGAGTACATGACTGCCATAGCTGTGTCTGTGAGTTTTTGAGGTTGTAATTCTTTATGGGAGTAGAAATCCCCATCTCTTTCATGAGGAGCCACTAGTAGTTTCTAAATACTTACCTTTCAAATCAAAGCACAATGTGTAACCAATATGCTGCCAAGGCTCCTAGATTATATTAAGAAGAATGAGGCTGAGCCCCGGTGGCGTAGTGGTTGTGCGTGGCCCACTGGGATGGAGGTTCAATTCCAGCAGCGGCTCCACAGGAGCAAAGGCTGGGCCTCCTACTCCCACCTCCAGAGGGCAGTGATGCAAAAAACAACAACAACAAAAAAGAATGAGATGTCAGCATTGGGAAAGGTTTATTAACCACCTGTGCCATGCAGATGACACCACCACTTCATTTGTTGAAGAGAGGAGCACTTGTAGCACTTTCTGATGAAGATCAAGTATTGCAAGACTGAGTATGGATTACAACAACTCAATGTACAGAATGTTCTGCAACACTGTATCAATGGCTAACATCAAAGATTGACGTGTCAAGGGTTTCATCCTTTCTTGGATCCAGAATTCAAACAAAAACTTAACTAATGCTGACTCATAGGGACCCTCTGTGGGTTTCTGAGGTCATCTGTGTAACAGAATGAAAAGCAGCATCATTCTCCTTGGGCACCATCGGTGGGTTCAAACTGCCACTCCTTGCAGATTGCAGCCCAACTCATAACGACTGCACCACCGGGACTCCACAATCAATGCTCATGAACGCGGAAGTCAAGAGATCAACCAACCCATTGCATTCCGCCCGTCTTCTGCACAAGACCTCTTTAAAATTTTGAGATCAAGTATGTTACTTTGAGGATTAATATAGGTCTTGCACAAGCCATGGAAATTCCAATTGCTTCATAAGCATTTGAAAATTAAATATCGAATAAGGAAGAAAAAATTGTGCATCTGAATTATGTTGCTGGTGAAGAATATTTAAACCACCATGAACTGCCCCCAAACAAACAAACTGGTCTTAGAAGTAGTCTAGCCACAATGTTCCTTTCAAGGCAAGTATAGCAAGACTTTGTCTCATGTATTTGGACATGGTGTCACTTTAGACCAGTCACCAAAGAAGAAAGAGGGAGGCCCTCAAAAGATGGTCTAATACAGTAGCTGCAAGAATGGTCTCAAACGCAAGACCAATTGTGAGGAGAGTGCAAGAGTGGGAGGTATTTCACTGTCTCTGTGAGTCAGATGCAACTCAATAACAGGTAAAAGCCACAATAGCATATTCTCAGTGGGTTCGCCAGTTTATGCCATGTAATACGAAGGTCAACCTATATCTTTGGAATTAAGTAAATGAATAAGTGTGAGAATTCCAAATAAAGGAAAAAATTAATCTAGCCCGGGTTATCTGAATCCAGAGTGTGTAATGCTGTTCTCTGAAAGAGGAGCCCCAGTGATGTGGTGGGTAAGCGTCCGGCTGTGATCAGTACAATCAGCAGTTGGAAAACACCAGTAGCAGAGCAGGAACAAGGCAGGGCTTTCAAATCCCCCAAACAGCTCCAGTCTCTGAAGCCCTCAGGGGACCGCTATGTCAGCATTGATTCAATGACCCCGAGTTTGCTTCGAAACGATTTTTCTATTATATCATTTTTTCTACTTCTCGCGGATGTTTTCTTGGATTAATGAATTTCTTTTAATTGTTAAATGGCATTGAATCATTTCAGGCTGTTATGTTAAAAATTCAAATATTGCCAAAATTTTACAATAAAGATCCGTTTATCATTGTCTCTTTACCTCACTTCATCTCATCCTCCAGAGAGAACCATCTTCAGTTCTTTCGGTTGATATTTCAGACATTTGTCAGTGCACTTGGATGTTTACTGCTATTTCTTTAATGTTCAACTTCAGAACGCATCTATTAAGTTATTGTCATAGTTGGGGAATATTTTTGTTCATTGAGAATGTTCTGTTCTGACAATGAAATTGTACCTAACTTTCTGTTAAATCGAAGTTTTCTATGACTCTGCAAATGTTGTACTTTGTTAAGTCAAATAGTGTATTACATGCCATTTCAATTTTTGTAAAATATTTGTCCTCATTTCAAAGTTTTGCATATTTAAATTTTATTATGCAAGTTTTCCTACACTCACATTCTTTAACTCTGTAGGGTGCCATTTATTATACTTCTCTACCCAGTCTAACATGAATGAAAATATATCAGTTACATTTTTCTTCATAGGGACATCCTTTTTAGAGACACTTCACCTCCTCTTAGTATTGGGTGCGTTCTAAGCATACTGCACACCTGCTATCTTAGGGCTTGACATCATCTTAGCATTTATTTCCTTTCCCTCATTGCATCCATTTTTATAGATACCAAGTATTGTTCTTTGCTTACTTCTTTTCATAAAGCACACACTCCATTTGCTACATGAGAAAAGCTAAATAGGACATTAAGAGTAATGTTTTGTGAGAGTGCATATTTGAGGATGTTGCAGGACCAATAGTGGCTAATTCCCTTGTACATACTATTAGTTATCACTTGGAGCCAACTTTATAGCTCCCAACAAGAGCAGTATGCATGAAAATATCTTTATTCTGCATTCAATATTAAATGGTGATGGACTGAATACAAAAATATGGGATAAATTTCTTTATTCAGCAACTTGAAGATACTGTCTTATTTTTTCTCAAGTCCAGCGTTGCTTTCGAGAATGTTAGCATTCTTATCCCAGTAAGTGAAGTGAGTAGTTCCACTTGCCATAGTCTTTGGAACTCCCACTAAATGGCTTTTTCCTCATGGGCCTGGGTAATAGAAGGCAATGGAAGATGCTAATAGGATTATTGAGTATGGCTATGAATGATTGTTAACAGGATCATGTTTGTAAAAAACATAGAATTCTAATATGGGGTTGGTCCATTTTGCCATCCTGTTGGGTATGAAGCAGCATCTCACTAAAATTAAGGGAAAAAAATAAGAGTGGAATTCATTATTTTGATCCTGGAACTGCTGTGTATTGAATCTTGTTTATCCAGGAACAGAGAGTTGTGACTCCAGAGAAGTGTCAGGAAAGAAACCATAGCAGAGCCCAGAGTCAGAAGATGAAGCACACAGCAGTGGGATAAAAAGGCAATGGAGTCTGTACATCTGAGTGTCATTAGGCAGGAGGCTTGTTTGTGGAGTGAGATCCCTCCAATTGGGGAGCAAGATTTTGCGACCCACAGAGCTAGAGCTGACTTAGGATGGAGTGGAGTGCCCTCTGAGCATTTATGGCAGTGGACAGAGTTTTTTCACATTACCTGAATAGGGCAAATATCACATCAAATAGCTAGGATGCGGAGAACAGCCTACCTACAGACGCAAAGACAGAGAAGACACTGTCTTGACCTAAGAACTCTAATCTGAACCTCTTTTTGTCCCAAGAAACTTCATAATCATGAATACAATGTATTGTCTGTGAGTTATGTGTGGCCATTACAACGTATTAATGAACTCACCAAAGAGGTAGAGAGGGCTGTGGTTGGTGGCAGAAGTGGGAAGAAAGTTGGACAGTGAAGGCTTCATAAGAATAATATTAGCTTGATGTGGAGTTTGACTGTCTTTCTCTATTGTGAAGTCAGAGGACAGAAAAAATTCCTTCTTTGCCACCAGACCATTGTTTCCTCCCAAGCTCTTTGTAAGTGTTGTCCACCCTTCTGTCCCTGAAACAAGAACTACTCTTGTGGTGCCTACTCAGACTCAGAGTGACCGATTATAGAGTTTCTGCAGCTGCAAATCTTAATGGGAGCAGAAAATGTCATCTTTCTCGCATTGTGCAGCCAGTGAGTTTGAATTATAGACTTTATGTTTAGCAATCCAACACTTACTGGTGTGATTTTTTTAACCCACATCCATTGTCCCAGGTGCCCAGTAAGCTTTTTTAACATGAAAGTTGGTACCCTTCAGTCCTAGAGAAAGTTCTGGAGCCCTTACGTTAATACTTGTCCCTGCACAATTCCTTGGTCCTTTCTTTCTGCAATGTCTATTATCAATATATTGAAAGGAGTGTGAACAGAGCACTTATCTCTTCACTTCAGTTGTGAAGTACTTTCTTTTTGTCCTACATTTGGGAAGATTTTTTTTCACTTTTTTCTTTCTTTTTTTAAAAATTTATTTTATTTTATTTTATTTATTTTCACCTTTTTCTTCAAGCAATTGTATTGGGTGTTTTATTTCAGTTGTCACAAGTCCTAGTTTTCCTTTTAAACAAATTTTATTGTAAATTAGGTGTGTTTTTGCATTTCAGATATTTTCTTTTGTTTTCAAAAGTTTAAATTACTAATTATGCCCCCCCAATATTTACCCTTCACCTGCTCTTGAACTTCTCTTGTCCCTTCCATGTAGTATTATTTTGCATTTCAAGTTTTTAATGGTTCTTTTCTGAGGCTGTCCGGGCATCATCACATGTGCCTCATGAATCCAAAGAAGATTTTGAAGAATGGTATCGGATATATGGGTTAATATCAGACTTGAGGGTCTGGACTGAGTTGGGATGCTTTCTCAATGTTCCCCTTCTCTTGTCTATAAACCTCTCCCTTATATCCATATGCATGCCCATGAATTTGTTTCTCTTACTCGGACTAACACACCAGATATAATTGGTCTCCACATATTTACTTTCTTTACCAGTCTAATTATATAAATCCAATTTTTTGATTCTACGAGACCAAAAAACAGTTAAGACTGTATGTATGTGAAAATTCTTGATTCTTTCTGAGTGTGAGAAAGCACCAAAGGAACGTCAATGAGGAAATGAGCTTGTGAAATATTTTGTCTTGTCAGCGGAATTCCTCCATTGCTTTGTTGTAAAAGAAAAAAGACAAAGCCCACTGCCTGTGAATCAAGCCTGCATCCTGGGGATTTTGTAGAACAGAGCAGGAGTGCCCTTGTGGGGGGGGGGTGTCAAACGATACAGATAGCCACAGAGGCAGACGTCCTCGTCATTCTCCTGAGAACAGCTGCTGGGTTCAACGCATAATCCACCGTGTCACCAGGACTACGAATGTTTGCTATCCTTACTTTAAAATGTATATTTAAATGGATAGTACCTCAAACCAAAGGCTAGAGCTTCACTTTTGTGACTTGGTGAACTTGCGGTAGATTTTTTCTATGTCCCTTTTAGCTCCGAGGAACCTTGGTGGTGTAGTGGTTACATGTTGGGCAACTAACTGCAAGGTTCACAGTTCAAAGCAACCAAACGCTCCCTGGGAGGTGGTGGGGGGGATACGACTTTCTACTCCTGTGAAGATCTGCAGTCCTGTTCACCCACATGGGCAGTTCTTCCCTATGCTATAAGGTGAGCAGTGTTCAGACAGATTCTGTGGCAGGGAGTTGGGTTTTCAATTGTTATACCTGCAGCTATTGTCTAGGAGCTCTGGTGCTGTAGTGGGTCTGTATTGGGCTGCGATACCTAGGGGTCACTAGGAGTCACCACTGACTTGATGGCAGCAAGTTTTGTTTTTTTGTTTTGTTTTGTTTAGTTTTTGGTATATTGCTGGCACATTTTCACTAATTAGGGTGGAAATTGTGTTCAATCTTCTAGATGCCTCTGCGGCAGTTCCATAACCTGGCATCAATTTGAGAGGATTAAGAGTGGATGAGGTGGTGTTTAGTCTGTCAATCAGATCCTAGCCAATCAGGCCTCTTTGTGGGCATGGTCTTCTCCTGAGAATTCTGGGAATTCCTGAATTTCCTCCTTGGAGGCAGGAAAGACTCTCTCTCTCATGACTCACCCCTGGAGAGACACTCTACTGACTAGACGCATGGTACTAAGCTGATAGAAGCCGTGTCCTGGGAACTGGAGAAGCGGTGTGGAGAACCTTGGCAGTGCTGAGACACTTGCAACTTCAATGGGTTCACAGACTTTCGAGCAACTTGCCTGTGATCTTCCTGCACTCACCATCATGTTCGAAAGTCTGAAAGGGTTTTATAGATTGGTATCTGACATATGGACTAATATTGCACTGAAAGATTTGATGTAGTCTGGCCTAAGATTTTTTTCTCAATGTGTAGTTGCTCTTATGTAAACCTCTTCCTTATACACATATGCGTTTCTTTGGAGTTAGTTCTCTAGTCAACCCAGTCCGAGACAGTCTTCCCTCTGAAAAACTATGGCATTAACCCACCCAGTTAGCAAAATTTACAATCATTTACGCTGGGATGGGGGGCCTTCCTAGTTCCAGAGCTCCCTGTGAGATAAGTTATCTGATGCAGCTGCATGAGCTTTCAACCCCTTCCTCCACCCATTTACACACGTTTCCAAAGGTCCAACCTCTTGCTCTCATGAACTCACAGAGTGTGTTTTTGACATTATTGTTCCCCAAAATGTAGGCCCACAAATATTCATAATAGGGCCTCTTTACAAGGGGACACCATTTATAACTTATGTAATCTGAGAAACAATTCCATAATAATAGATAGATTCTCCATCTAAGGCCCCATTTTCAAAAGGTGGATTTGTTCAAGAGAGACATTTTACAATTATAACACATGTCTACAGGTGTTTGCAAAATAAAAGGGTTCTGAATACTTTTCTATATTTCTAAATACCTATGTAGTTCCCTGTATATATGAGTAAGGTTAGAACATTCTGAATAGGCCAAAGACAATTAACTATCATTCATTAAATATCCACAATGATAGGGAATTATTGTCAAGCATGTGATTTGTTAAAACTAGTTATTATCTGCAATAAAATGTAGTGACTTCACCTGTAGTCACCATTCACAAAGCTTATTTATTCACTACACTTAAGCATACTGGAGTGAAATAATTTAGACCAAACTTCCTTGTTTTATAATGTTACATTCTTGAGGACCCACATTGCACATTTCTACCAATATGTATTTAATCAATCTTTAAACAAAACTCCCCCCATTTATTATAGCATCAACAACCTGTGACAATGACAAAAAGAATGAGAAATGTTGGTTGAATTTTTATCAGGTAACCTGCCAGTTGGAACTTTGATAGCTTACCTCAAGTGACATCTGTAAAGTGAAAGCAAAATTACTTAGAAATCTTCACTTCTGGAAGGTAGGCAAACATGTCTTTTCTTATCTTGTCTCTTTGACAACCATCTGCCTTCTGTATATGAATGTTAATATAAAATAATATTATTTAAAATTAAAATTATGCTTATACCTTATAAAGATAATTTAATTACAATATATTGACAATATTTATATATTTTGGGAATTGTATCTTAATATTAGAAAAAATATTGTTACTGGCTAAAAATAAATGAGAGAATACAAAAATTGCTCTTAATCTGCTTTTATTACCTATTTAACTATTGCTTAGTGGTATTTAAATACTTCAAAGGTATAAAGTGCTATTTCTTCACATTAATTTTAAAAGGTGTTTTCTTTTTTAAAAAAACTACTTTAATGTTATTTTCCAGAATGAAAAGAGTTTTATGTGTTTTCTGCTTATATAAATAATGGATTGCTATAATAAAATACATTAAAAGGGAATAAGTAATAAAGTAAAACTTCTTTTGAATTCTAATTTTAAATGACTTCACACAATCACATTATATATTTATAACATATTTTATTCAAATTATCCTCCAATGAAAGACTTTAAGATTTTGGCAATTTTCATACTACATAAATAAAATCATAAAAGTATAAATGGATAATATAAGCAAGGTTTTGTGTCAAGTTGTCTTGGCCAGAAGTCTCAGTAGATTGACACTTTAGCCGTCCACCATGATATGATTTCATAAAATGTAATCAGCTCCACCAAGGCTTCTGCTGGGAGCAGCCAAATACTTGTGGATAGAATAGAATGGAATATAAACTCATATTAAGGGTATGACCTAACTCACGTATTAATGAACACTGTGAAGAAGCTAGTCTGCTCTGCTCTGATCTGAATTCTGCATCTGACTCATAAACTTCAGGTTTTTTGGACTTCAGTCAATGACTTGCTACAATGTCTCTGTTTTTGTACTTCCTTAACTTTACCAAACATTATGTCCCTTTTCCAGGGACTGGTATCTCCTGACAAATTGTCCCAAGCAGAGACAACGTCCATGATCCTCACTTCTAAGGAATATTCTGGCTGTAGTTCCAAGAGAGATTTGTTTATTCTTTGTTGATAGTTCATTGTACTTTCAAAATTCTTTGCCAATGCAATAACTCAATGCCAATGCATCAATTTTTCTTTTGTCTCCCTTATTCAATGTCCAACATTCACAGGTATATAACACAGTCAAAAATCTCATGACTTGGATCAAGTACATATTAGTCCTCAGAGTCAAATCCTTGCTCTTCAACACTTTAAAAATATCATGTGAAGCAGAATTGCCCACTACAATAAGTCGTTTGATTTTCTGCTTCCATGAATATTGGCTGTGGATTCAAGCAACACGAAATCTTTAGCAATTTCAATATTGTCTCCATTTATCATTTTGTTTCCTGTTGGTTAAGTGTGAACACTACTAAATATATATTTTGGGGAGATAATAGCCATGGCATAATATAGACATAGGGACACCCATGTCTATTGCAGAATTATTCATAATAGCAATATGATGGAAAAAACCTAAGTGTGCATTAATAAGTGAGTACATGGGGCTTGCTATATGCATACAATGTAATATTAGAGATAATGTTAACGAATAACGATGACCCTACCAAACACCTCATAATAAACATGTACCTGGAGGGACAAAATGGTGAGTGAGATTAGCCAGTAAAATTGGGCAAACATTTTATGAAACCACTATCAAAAGATGGCAAGAAAAGACATAAAAAAGAAACATTTTTGAGGATTATTAGAGATGTGAGAGAAAGAGAAGAAAAGCCATTCATTAGAGAATACCTACTGTCAACAAGTCCATTCCAATTTATAGCCACCAGACAATGAGGAAGACTAGAGAATACTTGATTTATTGGAATTTTAGTGTTGGCAAAGATTACTGAAAGTTCTGTAAATTATCAGAAGAACCAACAAATCTGTCTTGGGTGAAATAGAATCAGAATGCTCCGTAAAAGCAAGGATGGCAAGACTTTGTCTGAAGTACATTAGACATGCTATGAGAAAAAAAATCAGTCCCTAAAAGGATAAGATTGATAAAGTAGAAGGTCAGCATAAAAAGGAAGAGTCTAAGGAGATGGATTGATGTAGTGTCTGAACAATGAGTTCATAACAACATTTATGCAGCTTTTGAACAAAAAATAGCATTCAATTATGTTATAATTAGGGTCACTGTGAAGTGTAACCGACTCAATAGCAATGGGTTTCATTTGGATTTATGGGTGGATACATAAACATTCAAGCTGAACAGGTGTGAATGGGATTCATCACATTTCCATCTCATTATGGTACTACAAGACAGACTAGAACTGCCTCTGTATGTTTTTGAGATTGCAAATGTTAGAAAAACAGAAAGCTCATCTTTCTTCTGAGGACCAGTGAACAGTTTAGAACCATTGACCTCTCAGTTAGCAACCCAGGATGGTTGTAGTCCACTGCACCACCAGGGTTTCTGTGAATGGTATGGTATTTACACACCATAATAATTGGTCCATTTGAATTACAGTGCTTGGGAAGAATATTGAATATACCATGGACTGACAAGCAAATACTAAAAACAAATGCTTTTGAAGAAATACACGAGGATACCCCCTAAAACCAAAATTTTCTTTCAAAGCTATGTCTATAACTTTTTATTTTTACAAAACAACCTTATCACCTTCAAAATACTGTCCATTACACTTAACACATTTGCAAAATCTGTGATTCCATCCCTGGAAACATTTTTCAAACTCATCTGCTTGGGTGGTTGACAACACCTTCCTTGCTTTTTTTTAATCACCTCTTTAAATCCTCCAATCATCGTCCTTTCATGTCCCTCTGTATTCTTGGAAACAAAAAGAAGTCATACAGAGCAAGTTTGGGTGAGTAAGATGTCCCGGGCAAGAGAGGTATGCTGGTTTTTTTTGTTTGTTGGTTTTTGCCAAAAATTTAGCACATTGAGATGGGTGCATGAGCAGACACATTGTTGCTGTGGCAAAACAGTCTACCCCCAAACACAAGTCAACCTTTTTTTTTCACACACTATTACACCATCTTTTCAGAACCGCTAAGAGGAAGCTCGATTACAAGTCTGACATGGTGGAACGAATTCCGATGGCTTATGAGTTGACCTTTACTTCTGATCAAGAAGTTGACTAACATTCAAAATGAGCTTTGGCATCAATTGACATTTCATCTTTTTTGAAACTAGAAAAGTACTCATACACTTGAGATTTTCCGACAGTGTGGTCCTTGTAAGCTGTGTTCAACATCACAACAGTTTCTGTGGCATCTTCCCCAAGCAGGAAACAAAATTTCACTGTCACACTTTGTTCTCTTAATTTGGCCATCACAAAATTTGAGGTTCAAGCAAGACTGTTTAAAAAGCAATTCACTTTGATCAGAGAAGACTTTTTCAGACAAAGCCACTGGGTTCACTAACTCAAAGGGAGTTGGTCCATGCCCTCCTAGTGGGAAAAATGTGTACTACAGAAGCTGCTCAGTCAAGCACAAGTCTGGATTTGGGGGGGGGCGTGCTACTTTATAGATCCAGAAAGTTCCTTAGAGGCAAGTCTAGTGAGTCTTCCTCTCAGGTACTTTGGACGTGTTCTCAGGAGAGACCATTTCCTGGAGGACAACATACTTGGTAAAGTAAACGGGGCAGTGAAAGAGAGGAAGGCCTTTAAAATGGATTGGCACAGTGGTCACAACAAGGATCTCAAACTTAAGAACTATTATGAAGAAGGCACTGGACCCGGCAGAGTTTTGCTCTGTTTTGCATAGTGTCGCTATGAGTCAGAACAAAAACATAACATCTATATTTGTATTCATTTGCATATAGATGCCAACGGTTATTTTTATGTCTTCATTTCTATGTGCTGCAAAGGAGCTTAAACATGACGCTAGAAAAATAGAATCTAAAGGTCATAAAATTCATCCAAAACCCTTCAAATAGTAGAGCACGCAGGGCCCAACATTTTGAAAACTTATTTGCAGCAACCAAACACCTTGAGGAATGTGTACCTGAGCTTTTAAATGTAGAATCACCAGGCTAGGGACATGTATCTCATCTGCCATAACAGAATCCATGGAGACAATGATCTACATTCCATTTTTTATGAGTTGTTCCTGGTGTTAGAAATTATTGCTAGCAGCAAACACAGTGACAAAATAAATCAATTATGGGTGGTAATAGTTAATTGATAGACTAATGGAACAAACATTCTTCATTCTCATTTATCCTGAAACAAGAAGAAAGTGATGGTACTGTGCTACTCATTAAGATTTTGATTCTGATATGGATCAAAATAATAGACCCTGGATAGAATGGGAGAAAATGTGGAACACAACTAAAGTTTATAAAAATCAAAGGGTCTGACTTGTGGGAAAACATAGCAATGGATGAAGATAATCTGCATCCTCTCTCTCTGCAACAAAGAGATGAAAAAAGGAAAGGGAAACAAAATCCTAGAATTATGAATCACCCAGGTAGGAGAGATGCCTGGGCCAGACATGCAGTAGGGAAAAACAGAACAGGAAGAGTAAGACGAAAAAAAAATACTCTGAGAAATTAATCCAAGAAAACCTGGAGAAAAATGTCTTGAACAGCATGACAGAAAATAATCATTCAAGAACATGAAGAAACCCCAGATAGAATTATGACAAAGTAAAATCACAATGAGATAGCATAGTCAGTGCCCATTATCAAAGAAAAGGCAAGAATCCTGAGAGAAACTCAGGAAAAAAGATAAATTGCCTATAATGTGAAACCACTAAGAATATATGCTCAGCAAAATTATCCATAAACTATGCTAAGAAAATAAGGGCATTTTCAGACAAGGAGAAATAGAGTTTGTAAAAACAATACTGTCCTTTGCCAAATAAAACAAACAAGCCAATAAAATCTTAAGCAATGCTTTGAATAATGAATCAACAATTGCAGCAGATAGTGATTTGAGATCAAGATCAACATAGAAAACACTAGTGTCCAAAAACCACTGTATGCAAGTTGTGCACAAAGTGAAACTAAAGTATAAGACTTAAAAAGGGAACCAACTATAAAAAATCTATAGTAAAAAGAACAACAGAATAACAGTATAAAGCAGATTTAAGACAGTTGAATGGAAAAGTTGGGTAGATTACAAGAGAGACCAAACTGTCTCAAACTTAAAAAGTAAAAATGTGTAACAATAATTAAAATGATAAAACTTCTACTCCCCCCCAAAAAGAGGAAGTCCACTAAAACCTAGTTAGCAATAAATAAAGACAAAGCAAAGAAAAAAAACTGCAAAAAAAATCTCTCAAGCAAAAAGAACTTAGCCTATAAAATCACAATGAATAAAGGAAAATAACATAAAACACAAAATAATAGCAATAAAATTATCTACCAGTAACAACATTGAATGTAAATGGATTAAACTTGTCATTTAAGAGATGGAGACTACCAGAATGAATAAAATACCAAGTTTCATTACTATGATGTTTACAATAAACACATCCTTGACACAAGGTCAAAAACAAACTAAAAATCAAAAGATTGAAAAATTGCACCTAATTGTTATTTTTAAAAACAGGACTAGCGATATTAATTTCTGATAATAAAGACTTTAAAGTAAATGTCATCATGAAAGACAAAGAAAAGTATTTTATAATCATTAAAAATCAAATTGATGCTTCTGAGATAGATGGCTGCTTATTTACTTTCAAGCCTTTAAGACCCCAGATGCTCCATCTTTGTTTGTTTTGGCATCACTGCCCCCTGGTGGTGGGAGTAGGAGGCCCAGCCTTGCTGCTGGATTTGAACCTCCAACCCAGTGGTCCCAGTCCCACGCACAACCACTACGCCACTTGGGCTCAGCCTCAGATGCTCCATCATTAGATAGCCGGGCACCATCAGCTTTCTTCGCCACCTTTGCTTATGCACACATTTGTCTTCAGTGATCATGTTGGAAAGGTGAGCATCTTGGAATGCCAATTTAATAGAAAAAAGTGTTCTTGAACCAAGGAGGTATTTGAGTGGAGGGCCAATGCCCATCTGTGGTGCTACTACTAACCCTATAAGTATGCACGTTAATCTCTTTCCCCATCCTCACTTATATATATATATATGCCCCTATGTACATATCTATATTTGAACCTCTATAAATGCCCATTATCCCCCAGTTCCTTCCTCTATTTCCATTTGCTTCCCTCTTGTCCCGCTATCATGCTCAGTCTCCACTTGGGTTTCAGTATTTTCTCTCTGTCACATTAGTCTTAATCAATCCCTATTGTCCATCTCTCACCCACCTTGTCCCTGCATTTGTATCAATTGCTATTCCCTTTTTCCTGGGCTGGTCAGAATCATGAGGTGTCAAAGGGATTACATATCAGGTTTCAAGAAATAAAAAGCATAACATTGCATGCTCAATTTCCTGATATGATCAATGAAGACAAATGTGTGCATAAGCTAATGTGGTGAAGAAAGCTGATGGTGCCCTGCTACCAAAAGATATAGCATCTGGGATCTTAAGGGCTTGAGTAAACACGCGACCATTCAGCTCAGAAACAATAAAGCCCACACGGAAGAAGCACACCAGCCTGTGTGATCATGAGGTGGTGAAGGGATCCGGTGTCAGGCATCAATTAGCTAACATTATATTATTATTAATGAGGGGAGTACAGATTGGGGACCCAAAACCCATCAACAGGTGAGGTGACATCCTCTTGCAGAGGATTTACAGAGGGGTTACAAGGAGGAGATGAGCCAGTAGCAATGAAATATGCAACTTTCCTCTAGTTCCCATGCTTCATGACCCCAATTCTACAACATAAGTCCAGCTAGACCAGGAGATGTACAGTGAAATTGGAAACATGGGAAACTTAGGATAGATGATCCACCAAGACTAGTAATGGGAGTGGTAATACCAGGACGGTGTAGGGATGGAGGAATAGAAAGGGAGAACCAACTTCAGGGATCTACACGTAGCCTCCTCTCTGGGACATGGACAACAGGGAAGTGAGTGTTGGGACACTTTGTA
>PVJH01014757.1:26641-55959 GCA_004026705.1 Nesogale talazaci | reverse complement strand
ACTGTGCTCCAGGGAGTGTTCAAGGGCTGGGATTTTCAGAGGAAGATCACCAGGTCTTTTTCTTCAGGAGGCCCTGGGTGGACTTGAAACTCCAACCCGGAGGTTAGCAGGCAAATGCATCAACTGTTAGCACTACAGCTGATTGCATTCATTGTTTGCACCAACCCAGGGCTCTTATTAAGTTCAGATGGGGGGGATCGGATTAGAACCTTTGGAAACTCCCTGAATATTGACTATTAAATTTGTGTGTGTGTGTGATGAGGTGGAGATGTGTTACGTTTTAAGGGAACAGCAGGGACTATCACTATTCATGACTGGACCAAGGGCAGACCACAGAGGAACTCGATTCATTATCACTCAGGGATTTCCCTGACTTTCCCACATCTGATGCCACTGGAGCATAAGACAAACAGTGTATTGATTTATCTTTATCAGCCTCTTTGCAGGTGGGGGGTTGGGAGGCAAACAGCTGTATGTTTTGTCTGCTTTCTTGAAATGGATAGTTTAATGAGAGTCAGATTTTCCTAGCTTATCTCAGTGATTTTTTTTTTTTAACAATCATGATTTGGCAAAGATATGCAGAAAGCTATTAAAAATTAGATTTCTTTTTGAAGGGCTCTTTTTGGATAAATCTGAAATGTGAGAGTTATTCACTAGAACACCCCGAGCCTGATTATTTGGATATTTATTTTAAATCCATACAAAAGTAATTCAAGTAAGCACTTTTCATTAGGGTAAGTATACTGACTTAATTTTTTGTGTGTGTGATAAATTGAGGAAATAGATGCATCCCTTGCGTTTCAACGGGCAGAGTGCTTTATTTTAAGGGTGGTAACTTTTCTGTCTGAGAGGTCTCAAGACAGGAGGCTGAAGTAAAAACGGGTGGCGCTCGCAGAGTTCTCAGAAGGAACGGAGGTGCCCGGAAGCCAGACCACGTGCTCCTCTCTTGCCAGGCTCACGGGGCAGAGTTGGGCAAGAGATTCGTGGAAAGAGGAGGGACCAAGCGCCACCCGGTGACTGCTTCCTCCGAGCTGACCAGAAACGCACTCATTTCTCAGACGTTTTCCTTGGGTATTTCGAGACGCATTTTCTCTGGTCTTTTCTAAGACAGATTTTCTGTCTGAGTTGGGTTATGTCTCAGACATCTTAACGACCCCGCCCCTCCGCCGCCCTTCACCGAGTGATGGGCGACGCCACTCCCACGTGGGGCGCTTAGGGCCAGACTGCGGATGAGTAGCCTGCAGTAATTTTAGTAATTCATTTTGCCTTCTCAGACTTTGTGATCGCAGCTGGCACACTCATCCACTGGATGAGTCCCTTCCTTAGAGACCCACAAGTGACATTGTAGTTGCGTTCAGGAGATGATACCCTCTTGACTCTCTCTAATGAAAAGCTGTCCACATTTCAGCCAGACAAAAAGACACAACATGACTTATGTTTGTAAAGTCCCAACTTCTTTCCTGTGTACTGGAAGTGACCTTGTCCTGGAATACAGAGGCGTCAGACCTTGCTTTTTTGTTCCTTCATAGCTGAGGAATTTGGCTTTTCAGAACTTTAGTAAAAGATGCACAGTAATAACGTGTGGGGGCTATGGGGACTACATAAGGCTTTGTACATTTCAGAGTCGTCGTCATATGTAAGTGGTGGCTCTGAACAAAGCAGATGAAACAGAAGCAGATGAAAATGATCAAGCCTATCTTGCAATCGAGATGTTGCCGCCCATCTTCAGTCTTAACTTTTTCAATGTTGTCAAATATATACATACATATAATGTATAAATGTTACCATTTCAGTGATTGGTGCATGTACAATTCAGTGACATTAATTGCACCCACCTTGTTCTGTGGTGATGGCCTCGCTTCCAAATGTTTTCATCATCTGTAATGAAATTCCAGTGCTCCTTGAGCCGTAAGTTCCTCTACCCCCTCCCCCGTGCCTCTGTTAACTGCTAAACCTTATTCTGTGTACATTTGCCTACTTGGTGTATTTTATGTAAATAGGACCATACACTATGTGTTCTTCGTGCCTGACCGAATTTGCTGGCCCTCACCTGGCGAAGGTCTGCGTGCACAGCGCGTCATTTCTCGACATGTACATTTCCTGTTGTGCAGATGCACTGCCCTTTGTGTGTCCAGTCATCTGTGGATGGACTCTGGTTGTTTTCGCATTTGGACTGTTGGAAACGGGCTGTGACACACCTCGGTGGAAAGAATTGCATTCCTGCTTCCAAACCTTCAGGATTGGCATCGCTGGGATATATGGTTCCAACTGCGCCATACCCTTGCTGCCACCTTGTTTTTAGTTTTTCTATCACAGTAGACATGTTACTGGGGGAGGGGGTGGGGGGCCAGGGGACTCATAAGGCAGGTCCCCAAGGAGAGATCTCATACGTCGTGGAGTGGCAACAAAAAAAAAGAGGAAGACCCTTGGATGGACCCAGTGGCTGCCTGCACTTGTGGGCTCCAGCGTAATCATCATGAGGAGGCTGTAGGGTCAGGCTGTGGTTCCCTCTGTTGGCTCTGAGGACCAGCGTGATCAGACGTAGCAGAAATCGTCGGAGAGGCAGTGGCATCTCCTTGTGGTTTTGATTTCCATTTGCCTCCCCACTCATGCAGGAGCTCTGGTGGTGCAGTGGACTTTGAGTTGGGCTATGAACCACAAGGTCAGTGCCTTGAAACTACTATGGGAGAAAGATGAAACTCCACGGGAGAAAGATGAAGTTTTCTACTCCTGTAAGGATTTGTCATCAGACTTCGCAGTTTTCCATTGCCTTTTACAGGGAGACAGAATTGATTGGATGGCAAGAGCGTTTGGAGGGTATTTTAGGTGCCATGGCCAGGAAGTGAATGAGTCTTGCATGGGGGTGAGAGTTCAACCTGGAACAATCATTACCTTAGCTGATCCAAGGATGAGTCAGAAGAGACTGGATGGCAGTGACTTGTTTTTTTGTTTTGTATTTTAATGATGTTGGATAGTTTTTCATGTGCTTCTTGGATATTTGTATGTCTCCATTGATAAAATCTTTATTCAAATCCTTTTTTTTGATAACTGAGTTATTTTTTTGATCATCAAGGTTTTTACTTATTTATTTTTTGTTTGCTTTTTTTGGGGGGCATCACTTCCCTCTGGTGCTTGTGGGAGCTACCCAGCCTTGCTCCTGGAGAGCCGCCGCTGGATTTGAACCGCCAAGCCTGTGGGCCGCAGTCCTATACTCAACCACTTACGCCACCAGGGCTCAGCCCGATTGTTGAGGTTTTTACAAGATGTATTCTGGATATTAAACCTTTACCAGATATACGATTCCTAAATAATTTCTCTCATTCTGTTGTCTCTTCACTTCATTGATGACATTCTTTTATGCACAATTTTTTCATTTTAAAGAAGTATAGTATGTTTATTTTGTTGCTTCTGCTTTTGATATCATATCTAAGAATGCACTGTAAAAAAATTAAAGAATTGTCCCTAAGTTTTATTTCTAAGAGTTTTATAGTTTTAATTCCTATAGTTACATTTACAGATAGGTAGTTGATCCATTTTGAGATCATTTGCACGTATGAGGTGTGGCTCTAGCTTCATTATCTTACATGTGGAAGTCCAATGACCTTTTCACCATGTATTGAAGAGATTAACCATGCCTTATTGGATGAACTTCGCACTCTTGCTAAAAATTGACCGACCATAGATATAAGGAATTATTTCTGGATTTCCAATATTATCTCATGAATCTATAATGCTATTCTTCATACTAATAGCAGACTGATTTTATTACTGTAGCGTTATACTCATACTTTGTTCTTCTGTAGTTCCACATAAATTTGAGCGCTGATTTTTCCGTTTCTGTAAAGAAAGTCAATGGAATTTTGATATGGATGACATTGAACCTACAGGTCACTTTGGGAGATAGTATCATCTTAAGTATCAGATTTCTTCCTATTGGTTCTGGTTATTGAATATCCGGTTTTTGTTTTTTTTTTGTTATTAACTGCTGTTGATTGGCTGCCTCTAACTCAAAGGAAGCTCACGCACAATGGCATCTGGCAGTTGTGGTCTACAGAGCTTTCATTAGCTCACTTTGGGGATGCAGATGGGTAGAACTTTCTTCCTCGGTTGTCTTAGTCTGCAAGCTACACAGAAACCTGTTCAGTGGAGGATAGATCCAGGGGGCCGCGTATAGCATGGATGAACCACATGACTATCCTCTAGTTCTTTAAGATTTCCTCCCCTTCCTATTGTGGTCCGTATATGATGCACCTCATTGGTCATGTTAGACTTGTGTATGTTCATTTGTTTATATAAGACTGCTTGGTACATGGTAGTCAAGATAGATGACTCTTCAGAGACTCTGACCAGGAGTAAGGGTTCCCCGAGGGTACAGGAAGTAGGGGGGTTGTGGCATTGATGATTGCGTGGCCCCACCCAATGCGATAGGATCGAGAAACATAAGTGTTTGGGAAGGGGAGGGATATATCGGCATGAGTAAGTTACGTCAATAAAGATATTATTTGAGAAAAAAAGGAAAACGGTTCAGCATGTCTCTGACTTCTTTCAACGATCTTTTGTGTGTTTCAGTGTAAAAATATTTTACCTCCCTGGTTAAAGTTAATTCTAGGTATTGTATGATTGTAGATGCTATTATAAATGGACTTCTGTAAACAATGGTGTGGAGGCCCCATCTGACCCTGCAGCTCTAGCAGGGAGAAGGAAAACCAATCTCCACACCAGCTGAATGCCGCAGGGCAGAGGTCAGACCTGCGCCCATCCTTAGCCTACCCTATTCTGATACCTGCTGTTCCTCCCCTGGCACTGTCCTTCTCTTCTGGGTTCCATGAGCCATTGCATTGGCCACACAGGACTCACAGACAATCCTTACGATTATGAGGGTTTATTAAGAAGTTAACAAGTCAGTATCATAAAAGACTGTCTTTGGTCCACAGCAACACCTTTCCACAGCCAGCGGTCAAATCCCTCTTGTCCTTAGCCTCTCAGACACATGTTCCCTTGACCTCTGCCTTGTGCTGTGGGTCAAGAAGTTCACTCTCTCCTATTCTTCACTGCCTCATGGTCTCAGCAATGTGACTACTCTCACTAGCCACCGTTTTATTCTTGATGCTTGGTTACATACACCACGGAAAGGCAAAATTGACCAATCCCCTCTCTTTGACTTTCACACACCCTATTGGTATGACCCCTTCCAATCATTTTCTGGGAGTCACAATGACACAAATAGATAAGCCTTAAGTTTGATATATTTTACTTCATCACAACTTCTTTTTAAAACTTCCTTTTCAGATTGCTCATTGCTCTGGTAGAGAAGCCTGACCTCACTGGAAAATCACTTGCAATTTGATTCAACGAGCTCATGTTGGACTGGACTGTTTTTGTTTGAGCTTAACTGCTTAGGTTCCAACTCGGGGCTGTCTATACCCATGTGGCTTTGGACAAGCTTTCAGCTATAAGGCGATGTGATATGAAGGTTGACAAAGCAGACTTGCATGCCCACTCCTTGTTGAACTTGTGAAATGAACTTGCTCAACTTTTTAGACACAAGTTTTAAACTGAGTTTACTGATTTTACTCAGTAAAACTGAGTCCACTGAGTTTACTGATTGTGGTGGCTACACAATTTCATGCCAATTTGATAGAAGCTTGAAGGGGTGGAATTTAGCCCGTCACTCCAGTCAGCCTGATGATGCTACCTTGTGGGCGTGGCCTTCTCATGAGGGTTCTGAGAACTTCTTTTCTTTCTCTGAAGGGAGGGGGCGTCACACTCTTTCAGCTTCCCCTTCCTTTTGAGGTGCCACACTCAGAGAGCTGGAGGAACCAGTGCTGAGATGCTTCCCCGGCATTGGATCCACAAGACTTTCCATCTCCCCACTGGCCTGTGCTCTCTCCGCAGTCCACATCATGGCAAGTGCTGCGTGAGGCCGAAGAGGACTAGTATGGGAGATATGGGTTAATATTAGACTTACGGATTTGATCTGAACTGGGAGGGGCCGTGTTCCCAATAGATAACTGCTGCTTGATATAAAACCCTCTTACACATATATGAATGTCCTTGGGTTTGTTTCTCTAACACACTGATGAAATGCTATATACGAGGCACATGATTTTCTTCAAAATAACTTCAGGAAGGGACTGTTAATGGTAATAATTTCCCTAACTATGTGGCATTTTGCTCTCTGTATATATTTGCATGAAAACCTACCACCAATATGAGTCAGTTTTGACTTATATTGACTCTCTATAGGGTTCTTGGGGCCGTACATATACCCAGGAGCAGATACCTCACCTTTCTCCCACAGAGCAACTAGTGAATTTGAACTGTTGACCTTGCAGGTAGCAGCCCACCACTTACCAGATAGTGCTACCCGGATCCTTACACTTGCATGCGATAAGTAGAACTGTATTACCACTACTAGGGGTCCAGTTCATACCTGCATGGATTGATTAAAAACCTGTGCCTCTATGATTACCGGGTGGCTGCAGCCGAGTTCTCCCAGACCTACCCTCCCCCTTGGCAGAGGCGCCTTCAACATGAGAGGTTCTCTCAAAACAGAGGCTCCTGAGAGGATCTGCTGAGTCAGTTCAAAGTAGAGAAGTCAGTTCAGAAGTTCATGGTGATTCTTTTGAGGGGAATTCCCAAGGAGGAATCTTGATAATTTTTTTTTTTAGTTATATGTGGAGGTTTATCATGAAGAAGAAAATGGAAATGTGTACTTGATGAGAAAAAGGCCAGGAAATTTGCACCGAGGAATTTCTTTTTTCCCTTTCCAACAATGTGCCTGCTCCTTCTTCGAGGGCAACAAGGGCTGTGCTATTTCATTGTGAAACCGTACCTCATCCACCCGACAGCCGAGATCACTCACCTTGCGGCTGTCTCTCCTTCCTCAAAGCCAAAGAACATTGCAAAGGAACATTGTTCGAGGCTATTGTTGTACTGTGGTGTAAATAAAGGAGTGCAGAATGCTTTGTGGTGAGGGGCAGGGAGAAGGAAACGCCTCCTTAAAAGTGTACTTTCCTAGATAGGGGGTAGGTGGAGAGGCAGTAGCTTCACATTTTGATATGTTTGTTTCATAAAGGTTTCTATGATTCTGTAGTTTTGCTTTTAGAATCACCCTTTGGTAGACTTGAGAGGGTAAAACCAACAAAAGATTTCTCTGCTATTTAGGATTTCAAAACACTCACTGACATTGAGTGGCCATGTCGAAGCACAGCACAGGGTAGAACTGGATTCGAAAGCCCCATCTCTCTCCCGTGGAATGGCAGGTGGTTTCGAAGTGCCAGTCTTGAAGATTGCTACCCAATGAATAACCACTATGCCACCAGGGCTCCTTAAAGATCTTCATTTAGGATAAAGCCATTTCAACACTGGTTTCTGAAATTCCATCTGTTCCCTCTGAGTGTGTATGTCTGTGTGTGTGTTTCCAAAGAAAGCAAAAAAAAAAAATCCCTCGGACACTTGGGGCGAGTAGTGAAACTATTGGCACAAGAGTGTCCCGGCCAGTATGGTCTGACTCACCCTGGTCTCCACCCCCAGTGTGGTTTTTGGCTCCAGCAGATAGGGTATTCCCCTGCTGCATGCCTGACTCTGCTGACTCATAGCCCCAATCAAGGTTTCACATCTCCCTGTTGAAGACCTTGATTATCAGTGTTGGAATCCAAAGGCCAAATTGAGGAGAGGCTAGTTAACACCCCCCTTTAAAGGTCAAGACTTTCCTCCAAAGGAGAATCCTTTTCATCTGGAAGCCTTCCCATGACATCACCGAGAGATGAACTCAACCGGGACCTTTCCTCACCTGATGCTCTGCTGGGTTTGTGTGTGGGATGCTCGTCTTAGGCATGAAGTCAGTCCAAGCCCAAAGTGAGTTGTTTATATCGACACTGTTATTTGAAAGAAATACCCGGTGACCAGGGCGTCTAGCATGGTTTTATTATTTAGACTGTCTGGGCAGCTGCGCTTTGGCTTCACTGTTTCAGACTTCAGAGGAATGACGACAGGAGAAAGGCTCATGTCAAACCCACCAGACGCTGCCTGCTCAGCGCCTTGGTCCCTCTGGAGATTGAAAACAGAGCCAGACAGCTTTCTTGCTCAGTGTCCCAGACAGCCACCACTGTTGAAAGAGTAACCCTCATATCCTCTCCCTGGCTCCCTCTTTTCTACTTTTACAATGGAGGAGACTGAGGCTCAGGGATGCTAAAGAGCATTCTTAAAGTCACACCTGTGGCTTCCTTGGACACCGACTTTCTGACTTGGAGAACACCATATCTGCGGTCTCTGCAATGTGAAACAAATTCCAGAGATAAAAAAATAGAACAGGGCTGATCCCCGGTGGCGTAGTGGTTGTGCGCGGGACTGCGGCCCACTGGGACAGAGGTTCAATTCCAGCAGTGGGGCTGGGCCTCCTACTCCCACCACCGGAGAGCAGTGATGCTCCCCCCCCAAAAAAAATTTTTTTTAAAAAATAAAACAAACTCAACCATTGATGGAAATGTATGTGGAGCACGAGAAAGTTAATGCTTGCCTGCATTTTGGGATAACGCGATATAATGCTGTGATGCTTGTGCTACTTCTGTTTCCCCGGTGAGATATGGTCCAGAGCGACAGATCTGGGAAATGGAGCTGCAGGTGAAACCCACCACTCCCTGCATTCCAAAGTTTATGTGTTTCTCCTTTATCACTGGAGAAAACAAGTGCACCCTAAACAAGGCAGAGTTCATTGTAAGGAACTGGAGTGTAGGAAGACCTAGGTGGTGAACTCAGGTGCCATCACGCTCATAGTTTCTAGTATCCAAAGTTATTGGTGTTAGGGGTTATTGAAGTGGTACAGACCCTTAGAGACCTTGTGCAGAAGAGAATGAAGCACCGTCTTGTTTTGTTCGGTCCTCACAATCGTTCTTATGCTTGAGCCCTTTCCTATAAGTACCGTGGCAAAACATTTTGAAGAGAGTTTCTTCTTTGTTGCTGCCCCCCCTCCTTTACCAAGCATGATGCCATTATCCAGGGACTGATCTCCCCTGGCATCATGTACACAGAATGTAAGGCAGTGTCTCACCACCCATGCTTCTAAGGCACCTTTTGGCCATACTTCATCCAGGGCAGATTTGTTGCTCCTTTCGGCAAGGTATTTCTGATAGTCTTCACTAGCGTGACATTTCAAATGCATTGATTCTTCTTCAGTCTTCCTTACTCAGTGTCCACCTTTTACATGCCTATGAGGAGATTGAAAATACCCGGACTTGGGTCAGACACACCTTGGTCCTCACGGTAACATCCTTGCTTTTCAAGACTCTAAAGAGGTCTTGGGCAGCACGTTTACCCAATGCAACTTGTCTTATCTCTTGACTGCTGCTTCGTGAGCACAGGTTGTGGATCCAGGCAAGACAAAACCCTTGAGAACGTTGATCTCTTCTCCATTTCTCATGATGTGACCTGTTAGGCCAGTTGTGAGGATTTGGGGTCTTTTTTACAATGAGTTGTATTCTGTTCTGAAGGCTGCAATCCTTGATCTTCATTAAAGTCCTCATCACTTCCAGCAAGCCAGGTTTTTTCATCTGTATATCACAGGTTGCAAACAAGTCTTTCTCTAATCCTGATAATACATCCTTCTTCCTATAATCCAGCTTCTCTGATAATTTGTTCTGCATACAGATTGAATAAGGATGATAAGAGAATACAACCATGATGCACACCTTCCCTGATTTTAAACCATTCAGTAGTCCCATTTTTCTGTTCACACAACTGCCTCTTGATCCATGTACAAGTTCCACGTAAGCACAAGTTTTCTGGAATTTCCATTCTCCTCAAGGCCATCCATAATTTGTTATGGTTCACAGAGTCAAATGCTTTTGCATCGCCAGTAAACGTGTTTTTCTGATACTCTGCTTTCAGCCAAGAGCCATCTGAGATCAGCGATGCTATCCCCCTTTCCATGTCATTTTCTGAATCTGGCCTGAACCTCGGGCAGCTCCGTGTCAATGTTCTGCTGCGTCCGTTACTGGATCATCTCCAGCAAAATTTACTTTCATGTGATATCGGTGCTATTGTTCGATAATTTGAGCATTCTCTCGGGTCATTTTTATTCGGAATGGATACAAATGTGCATCTCTACCCGTCATCTGGCCAAGCAGCAGCCTTTCAAATTTCATGGCACAGACAATGATGTGCTTTCAGTCCTTCATGAATGTGTTGAAACATTTCAATCAATATTCCATCAATTTCTAGATCCTGCATCGTCGTTTCTAGATCATACGCTACCTGCTGGAATGGTGGAATGTCAACGAGTTCTTTTCAGTACAGTGACTCTGTGTATTCTTCCCATCTTCCTTTTGCTGCTTCCTGCATTATGCAATATTTTGTCTTAGAATCTTTCAAGATTTCAACTTAAGGCTTGATTTTTTATCCCCAGCTCTTGCAGTTTAAGATACTCTTCCTTTTTGGTTTTCTAGCTCTAGGTCTTTGCACAACTCACGATAATATTTGGATTTCATCTTCTCCAGCTGCGCTCTGAAATTTTCTATGCAGCTCTTCGACTTTGTCATTTTTTTCATTTGCTTTAGTTTCACTATGACTAAGAACAAGTTTCAGAGTCGCTTTTGACATCCACATCGATTCTTTCTTTCTTTCTTTCTTTTTGGGGGGACATCACTGCTCTCCGGCGGTGGGAGTAGGAGGCCCAGCCCCACTGCTGGAATTGAACCTCCGTCCCAGTGGGCCGCAGTCCCGCGCACAGCCACTACGCCACCGGGGCTCAGCCCGATTTTTTCTTTCTTTCCTGTCTTTTTAATGGGCTGTCAGCAGTGTTTAGTGCGTCAAATCTTTTCTTGAGACGTGTCAAAATTCAGGTGAGACAGACTCAAGATTGTATTTTGGCACTCATGGATTTGTTTTAATTTCCTCCATCTTCAGTCTGTACTTACAAATGAGCCATTGATGGTATGTTTTAGCTCCTGGTCTGGTTTGAGCTGCTATGACTGTGTTTTTCCATCGGCTGTCCACTTTGGAGGAAGCAGCCATTGAAACCTTATGCATAGCATCCAAGGTGGGTCCTCTTACATACCCTACCCACTTTCACCCCTCGATGCTTTTGCTTAAGTGTCCTCTCATCTTGAACAGTTTTTGTCTTTCATCTCTTCCCTCCTTAACAATGTCGTAACAGTGAAATATGCAACTTTTCTCTAGTTCTCAAATGCTTCCTCTCACCCACTATGATGATCCCAATTCTATCTGACAAATCCAACTAGACCAGAGGACGTACACTGGAGTCACAATCATGGGGAATTTAGAATAGATGTTCCTTCCGGACCAATGGTGGGAGTGGTGATACTGGGAGGGTGGAGGAATGGTGGACTAGAAAGGGGGAATCAATTTCAGGAATCTACATATGACCTCTTCTCTGGGGTATGAACAACAGGGGAGTGAGTGAAGGGACACATTGGACAATGTATGATAGGAAAAAATAACAATGTGTAAATTATTAAGGGTTCATGGGGGAGGGGGAGTGGGGAGAGGGAAAATATGGGGAACTGGTACTGGGGGTCTAAGTGGAGGGATGATGTTTTGAGAGTGATGATGGCAACAAGTGTGCAAATGTGGTCTGCATACAATTGACGTACGTATTGATCATGATGGGAGTTGTATGAACCCCCAATAAAATGATTTATAAAAAAGGAGGGGAAAAGAGGAGCTTATACCAAGGGCTTAAGTAGAAAATATTTGGAAATGAAGATGGCAACATGTGTACAAATATGCTTGATACAAATGATGTATGAAATGTTATAAGAGCTATAAAAGCCCCCTATAAAAATCATTGGGGGAAAAAGTCAAGCAAACCCACACAATTCACTTGGATTACAAACCAGGCTGTGATGTGAATTCTTGTGCAAGCGAAGAACCAAGATATTATCAACTTGAAAAATCTATGAACTGTATTTTGAAATGCAACATTTGGCTGCAGTAACTACTCAATAAGAAAATTCTAAAAATATTTTAAAAAATCCACTTGTAACTGGGGCCACGTGTGGGGTTCTTATTAGTTGAGGTAGAGTTGGTTCCAAATCACAGTGGTGTTTCAGACAACAGAGCCAAATGCTGCCTGCCCCCGTGCATCCTCACCATTGCTATGTTCCAGCCTATTGCTGTAACCACTGTGTCAACCAACATGGCTGGTAGAGGGACTGCCTCTTTCTTAAGCATGGGCAGCAGGCATCCAGGACTCCTTTTGGGCTACCCACCCTGCGCCCAACCCCACAGTTTGCCCTGTGCACTCCTAACAGCACCACCCTTGTGCAGCTGGAATGGCACACACTGTTTCTGCAAAGCGACATCTTTCAAACCCTTGGTGGCTTTATAGAGATGTGTACCCTCGATGGGGTGGCAGTCTCACGGAGGTCCTTCAGATGGCCCTGAAGATGTGAACCTCTCCATTTGCATAATTTTGTGGGTTTTTCTGGGTCAAGGGAGTAGCTGATCATTTGGTCAGATCTCCTCAGGGCACTCAGGGGTGGGTGGCGGGCAGAGCCTGTGCGGTCTTTGTAAATTGTGAAACTCTTCTTACGTCTTCCCGTTTGAGGGTGTTTGCATCTTGATGGAAACAGTTACTGAACATTTTTTAAAAAGAGGAGTTGACAGCGAATCTTATCAGATGCTTTTTTTTTGCTATACTGATGCTATCACCAATACACAATATTTCTTATTTAATGTATTTAATAATGAGCTCAGGAGCCTCGATGGCCAGAGTTATGTCCTGGGCTGCTAACAGAAAGGGGAGGGAGGTTGACAACTTTTGTCACAAAGAGAGGGGAGGGCACATTATCTTTCTTACTTTATGGTAGCTTTTCAGCACAAAGGAAGGTCAAATGCAGACAAGACACTTCTCCACATCAGTAGAAGAGAGGGGGGCAGGGATGGCATGTAGGGAGGGAAGCAAAGTCGGGATAGTCATGCTATTTTCACAACTGTTGAATTGACTTTTGGTGTGGAGGCTGGAGACAAAGACACAACAGGAACTCTGGGGTGTATATGCCTCACCTTGACAGGGGAGGTAAACACTAACCTGTGGAAAGCTAACCAATTGCAGAAGGTTCACTATGAACAGGATTTAAAACATGAACTTCCATCCCATAAGAACCCTCAGATTACCAAGGGCCTTCAGTTTGGCATTCCATATTGGAATGCCCCTGTAATGTACTCACTCATAAGTCTTTTCTCCGCCTCTGATCTGAATGCTGTTCCTCATTTACAGGTTTTCTCTCTTGGTGCTGGACAAGAAAAGAGAGGTGAGCCAGAACAGAAAGGGGGCTTGAAACTTCGAGCCCCCTCCCAGAAATAGTAGGTTGAATCCTTGGCCCTGATTTTTCACTTTTCTCTTTATTCACATCTGTTGTCATCTGATTTTACCGTCCCTCCCAAGGGGCAGTATGTGCTTTTGTGTTCATTACCAAGCTCAGTGGAGACCAATGGAATCCCAGTTGACCTGAAGAATCGTGAGATTTTAAGTAATGACTGTTTCAGACCAGCAAGTTTGGTTTGCTGAGTTTCTCAGCAGTAACAGATAAAGAAATGTACAAACACATAAAGATTTCAATCAGTATCTATATGTATATTTTAAGTAAGGTTAATTTTCATGTTGCTGGCTGCCTTGCATTGACCCCTGACTCCTGGCGACCCTTTCTGTAAGAGAGGAGGGAGGCTCCATGGGGTTTTCTTGGCTATATTCTTTATGGAAGCAATGTCCCAGGCCTTTCTTTGGTGAAGATGCTGGAGGGTGGTAGTGGATTGAATAGCCAACTTTTAGGATGTGCTTGTGGCTTCTTGGCTCCTTAATTCTCACATACTAATGCTAATATTGATACTCACATAAATAAAAGTGCATCCCTGTATTACTTTCTTTTTTTTTTTTTGGCATCACTGCTCTTAGGTGGTGGGAGTAGGAGGCCCAGCCTTTGCTCCTGGAAGCCGGAATTGAACCTCCATCCCAGTGGTCCGCAGTCCTGTGCACAACCACTACGCCATCGGGGGTCAGCCCCCGGTATTACTTTCAACCCAAGAAATAAACATCATCACATACTTTCAGAGACCTTCTATAATCTATTATGATGCTAAATAGGTTCTAATGGAGCTTCTAGACAAAGACGGGCTAGAAAGGAAGATCCAATTATCTACGAATGACATTGGTCTTATCTGCAAACAATTATGGGGATGTCGCCAGGTCATCAGGAATTGAGAAGATGACTTGACTAGAACTGGTAAAAAACCATTTACTAACCAGATCACATTCATTGTCCAGAGCTAATGACTCCCTTGAGTTTGTTAAATTTATTTGCTCCATAATTTTACCAACTTTGTACATATCCCTAGTTTTGTCTAGTCTGGGAAATTTATGAGGGGGTACCCCCAAAAAAACTGGAAAAAAATCTCTGCAGGGCGAAGCATTTGTAGTACACATTTTTCCTAATAGGTGAGCATTGAGCAATTCATTCTGAGTTACTGCACCCAGTGGCATCATCTGGGTAGGTTCTTTCTGGTCACAGTGAGTTTTTTCAAAAAAGCAGTTTTGCTCAAACCTCATCATTTTTGGATGTTTGATTTAAGAGAACAATGTGTGACTGTGAAAATTTGTTACCTACTCAGAAAAAAGGTCACAGAAACTGTTGTGATGTTGAACACAGCTTACAAGGACAGTGCTAGGGAAAAATCTCAGGTGTATGAATAGTTTTCTCATTTCAAAAAGGTGAAATGTCCATTAATGACAAACCTAGTTCGGACCATGTGTCAACTGCCCAAATGGTTGAAAATGTCGACTCACAGTGCATTTGGAGTTCGTCCCACCAGGTCAGACTGTTCATCAAGCTTTCTATTTAAAGGTTTTGAAAAGATTGCATAACAGCATGTGACAAAAAAGGCCTGATTTGTGGCAGAGGGGGAACTGGTTTTGCCACCACGACAGTGTTCCTGCTCATGCAGCCATCTCAGTGAGCCAACTTTTGACAAACAACAGCATGCCTCTCTTGTCCCACACCTGACTCACCTGACCTTCCTCCATTTGACTTCTTTCATTTCCTCTAATGAAGAGGGACAAGAAAAGAAAGAAGTGAAGAAAAAAATGAAGGAGGTGCTGTTAGCCACCCAAACAGATGAGTTTGAAAAATGTTTCCAAGAATGAAATCATATATTTGACAAATGTATTCAGTGTAATGGCGAGTACATTGAAAGTGGTAAGGTTGTTTAGTAAAAACATTTAAATACATAGCTTTAAAAAAAATCAGGGTTTTTTTTTTGGGGGGGGGGTTAATGAGTGCCCCGCATATATAAGTCAACATATAGAGTGTAAACTTGGCGTTGCCTAAAATTATATTTTTAAGAATCAGTTAAGTAGAATGAAGTATTTTTCAATGCATTTTTCCTTACACTGGTAAGATATCTAAGATTCCTGTTATTTTATTGGGTTTTTTTTTTGATAGTTCAACATGAAAAATTTTCAAATTTCCAAAATTAATTTTATATTCTCCTCAATTATCAAACCATAGAAAGCCTATCTCATCTCTCAGTTCACATGCTATTGTCTCAATACATTAAACATTATCCTGGTCTATACAGTTTCTGTTTATTGAGATTTCTCCATTCTCTATTTATCCACTAATATCTCTTGTTTTTCTGACCATCTTTCTAGGATAACTTTCTTCTGAAATTGAATATGTAGGGTTTCTCTTTGAGGGTCTGTTAATGGTAAGAATTCCAAGCTTTTGTTTCTCTACATATGTGATATTGTGTTCTTTCTTGTAGTGTAATCTCACTTGACAGCTCATTGTAGGCTGATGGCCTCACAGCTCTCGGGAGGATATTAATCTCGAGTTGTAGGATTTCTACTGTTGCTCTTGAGAAGTTAGTGATCCATCTTATTTTCATTCATGTATGTATAATTTGCTTGTTCTCTTTTTTCTTTCTCGCTTGAGCTGCTTTCCACACCTTACAATTTCAGTCACTTTTAAATCTCTCTTTGTCAGGACAGATAGGCATTTAAAAATTATTCTGCTTGGGATTTGTTGGAGTTGCTGAATATGTTCGATCCATTCTGAAAATTCTCAGATTTACCCTCGCAAATATGTGTTTTCCTCCTATTTTCTTTATTGTTCTTTTCTGAACCCTGATTTAATGTATGTGGTGTTTCCTCATTCTACTTTGTGTCTTAGCCTTTTAAAAATATTTTTTATTAAAAACACTTTTTATCCCTCTAGGATTTTTTTTTTGGTAATTGATTAAGAACCACCTTCCAGTGGTTCTTCCACTAATATCATCAATAATTGTATTTGATCAGTGTTTCTTCTTTAGTTTTTCATTATAATTATATATATTTAAAATCCATTTAGTGGGGGCTCATACAGCTCTTATCACAATCAATAATGCATCTATGGTATGCAAAGTACATTTGTACATTTGTTGCCATCATCATCCTCAGTGTCCCCATTTTTTAAAAATCATTTTATTGGGGGCCCATGTAACTTCCATCACAATCAATACATACCATACGTCAATTGTATGCATATCACATTTGCACACCTGTTGCCATCATCACCCCTGAAACATCCTCCCTCCACTTAGGGCCCCAAAATTGGTCCCCGTATTTCCCCTCTTTCACCACTCCTCCTCCCCCATGAACCCTTAATAATTTACACATTGTTATTACTTTTTCATATCATACTCTGTCTGATGTGTCCCTTCACCCACTTCCCACTGTCTGTTCCAGAGAGGTCATATGTAGATCCCTGAAATTGGTTTCCCTTTTCTGTTCCACCATCCCTCCACTGTCCCAGTATCACTACTCTCACCACTGATCCTGAAGGGATCACCTATCCTAAATTGCCCATGTTTCCAGCTCCAGTGTACATCCCCTGGTCTAGCTGGATTTGTCAGGTAGAATTCAGATCATGATAGTGGGTGGAGGAAGCATTTGAGAACTAGAGGAAAGTTGCATACCTCATTGTTGCCACACTGTACCTTGACTGGCTCCTCTCCTCCCTGCCACCCCTCTGCAAGGAGATGTCGCTTTACCTCCTGATGGGCTTTGGGTCCTTACTCTGTACTCCCCCTCTTTATAATGATATAATGTTTAGTTCTTTGATGCCTGACACCGAATTCCTTCAACACCTCATAGTCACATGACAAGTGAGGTGTTTTTAATTATGATTCTATTCTTTCTCCTTTCTGCTCATTTTTGTTCACAGTGATATGTTTTCTTATATGTGTATGATTGTTGAATGGAAGCCCCTGCTCTTTAAAACTCTACTGTGAGAATTCTTGGAGGCTGAGCTGCCTTAAATGTGTGCATTTCCTGAAAGAAACCTTTCCTTCTGACTAACCCTAGGCTATTGTAAGACCAGGTCCACATTTTTTTCTTTAAATTTTTTTCATTCTATTTATATTAACATATGGGTGTGTTCTGGTAATATGTCTAACAAGCCATTTGCCAACTCAACACTTTTCATATGTACACTAATGACATTGGTTTTACCCATCATGCTGTGCAAATCTTCGCGGTGACCTCTTTTCAGAACATTCAACCACTGCAAACAGAAACTCAGAGTCTCCCTCACTCCTCCATCTCTTGTAACCACGAATACACTTTGGTCCCTATACATTTGCCTATTTCATATAAGATCATGCAAATATTTATCCTTTGGTGTCTGACTTTTTCGACTTGGCATAATGATTTCATAGTTCGCCCATGTGGTGACAGGTATCAGAACTGTATTTTTTCCTCTGGTTGAGTAAGAGCTCATTGTATGCCTATGTTGTTGGTGGTGGTTCTTGGGTCTACCCATGACTATGGTGACCCTTGTGTTAAGTTCCCCAGTTTTCTTGGCTTTTAGCTGTAATCCTTCTGAAAGTAGATCTTGAGACTTTCAATAGTTGCTGACTATTTTTTTATTAGCCATTCAGCTTCCTTGTGTGCACGGAGGACATTTGGCTTACCTAGTCATCTGCTGGTGGGCATCTTGGTGGTTTCCTCCTTGTGGTTTCTGTGACAGAGCTGCAGGCTCAGTCTGCTTATGTAGACCCATTGACAGGTGGTCTGTCAATGGCCACAAATGATCACTGTTCTCCATTTCTTGGATGGCGGTTCTAGCACCTCACCTGGCACTGCACATTTGGTGTAGGGGGTCATTATGCTGTGCGCTGAATGAATCTTTAAGCACCTTTTCTTGTCTCTCTAGCAGAAGGAGGCTTTATAGTAGGTAGTGGAAACCTGTTTCTGATCTGAGGGTTCTGTATGTTGAAAAGTTCCGGTCGACCTTTCAGTTTTTCACTGAGGTGAAACTTTTAGGGCTCTGCTGGCTGAGTAGGCTCTATATTGAGCTTCTAACCCAAAAGATCTGCCTGTAGAACCCACCGGACACTTCTTGGGAGAAAGAGGAGGGTTCTATTCCTGTAAGGAGTTATTGTCTGGGAAACTCACAGGGACAGTTCTACTGTGTCTGACCGGGTCATTATGAGGAGGAATTGACTTGCTGGCAGGGAGTGCTCTTTGGTCTGAAGTGATAACATGTCCCTTCCACAGTAAACAGCCTCCACCTGGCACTGGTGGAGAATCGGATGGCTAATTGTGGTGTTACAAATGTTTCATTTCTGGCAGGTCTGTGAAGTACAAAAACGTCTTCTGGCGGATGACATCTAACAAAGCATCTAACAAAGAAGGAGGACAGGGCTACCCGCCCCGCGTCCTTGCTGGAATGTTCTCTGCACGTCATCGGTTGTGGGGTACAATGTTTCAGGGAACCCAGGCAAACAAGTGCAAACCTTTGTGTGTTCTGTGGTCAGCCTTTATGAGAGCTGCTTCCACCTTCTGTGAAATGCAGCCCCTCTGTAACTACCGCTGTTCACCACTGTCACTTCCTGCATCCCTACCCAGAGCTGTTCTCTGCGGCCCCACACCGCTGGCTGGGTCAGCCCCGTCCCAGAGCCCGCCCCCACGGCAAGTAAGGAAGTTTACCAGGAAGAGCCTGCTCTCTGCTCTCCTTCTAGGTGGGACTTTAATCCTGACCACTTCTTGATGGTCCTCAATATGGAGGAGGGCAATGTTCTGAATATGACTGAGGCAGCTATCAGCTGGAAGCACCCTGGGGGGTATAATGGTTGCCCCTCAGGCCACGAAAGACAAAGTCAGCAGTTTGAGCCCAGCAGACGCTCTGGAGAAGTCAGATGAGGCTTATCTGCTACGATGAAGATTTGCACTCTCGGAAACTCACAGGGGATCATTCTAGTCTGTCTTGTAGGGTTATGACGAGTAGGAGTGGATGATAGCAGGCTTTAACATTTTTTTTGGGGGGGGATACCAGCTTTGCTGATAAAAATATATATCAAGAGTTTGTAAAAGATGAAGACATGGACCTTTTACTGCTCTCTTTAAAAAGAGAATTAAATTGAGATTTAGGTGAGTGCTTACCCAATATTCTCAACCTTCCTAATGCTGCGACCCTTTCAGAGAGTGCCTCATATGGTGGTGACCCCCCCAACCATAAAATTATTTTCACTGCTACTTCATAACTGTGATTTTGCTACTGTTATGAATCCTCATGTAGATATCTGATATGCAGGATGTATTTTCATTGTTACAAATTGAATATAATTAAAGCATCGTGATTAATCACAAAGACAATATGTTGGTATATATTGTGAAATACTTATTTCTAATGAAAAACAAATGAAATTTAGTCTTGAAGCATAGTGTAGCATGGGCAATAATAGTCTTCATGCAGGGTACTCCTATGTGGGCATATCTGTATGTGGGCGGACCTGCTTGGAGATGGACAGAGGAGCAGTGTCTTGGTTCCTAAGACCATCAGAAATGTTTTCCAATGGTCTTAGGTGACCCCTGTGAAAAGGTTCTTCAACCCCTACAAAGGGGTCCTGACCCACAGGTTGAGATTTGAGAATTTCCACATGATTTTTCTCTGTGACGTTAGTAACATTTATCAGTGTTCCTCTTTAATCTCTTTAATCTTGTTCTGTTCATTCCCCTTCTTGAACTTTAGTTGCCCTGCCCCCTTATCGTCTCATCTTTGCCAGTGGACAGCTGTTGACCTTCTTGGACCATTTACTCTTGTCTGTTCAGCCAACAACCAATATACTCGCTGACAAGTATTGACCTAGTTCCTTCAAAGGCGTGCAGCCTTGTGTCTGGTTCTGAGGAACATGGAACTAAAGATAGAAGGCAAAGAACAACCAAAGCTCACTGCCGTCAAGCTGAGTGACTCGCGGTCATCTTATAGGACAATGCAGAGCTGTCCCTGTGGGCTTAGGAGATTGTCGTCCATAATAGGAACAGAAAGTCTCGTCTTTCTCCTGTGGAGTGTCTGGCGGTTTGAACTACTGATCTTGTGCTTAGATTAGTTGTCCAATGTGAATTCACGAAGCCATCAGGACTCTCATCTCTTAACAGATATTTTTATAAAAGGAAATTCATTCATGTATGCAACAAAATTATTGTTTAGCACCATCTACATGTCACACGCTACTGTAGATATCTGCAATTCATCACAAAGCAGACCACATTCCTACTCCAAGGAACATGCAATCAGGTTGTGCACAAATACAAGTTTACTAATGAAAATAAGGCTTTGAAGATCTAATTCAGCCAAGCCAGTCACTGTTGACTTGACGTCAGCTCTTGGTGTCTGCCCGTGCTTCCGAGTGGAGGGAGCTGTGTTTTTTTAATGGCTGTGACCTTTTGGAAGATCACCAGGTCTTTCTTCTGAAGTACTGCCTCTGGGTCGAATTGAACTGACATCCTTGTGATCAGCAGTCGAGCACTTAACCATTTACACCTGACAGGGACTCCAAATGCTCCCAGGGAGACCGCCACATAAGGAACCCTTAACTTGATGGCAGTGAGTTGGGTTTGGGGTTTTCATTTTCCTTTTGAGCATTTTGGAGCTCAAAGCCATGGAGGGTGTTCAGCCGGCAGTCCAAAAACCCAACCTTAACTCCCCAACTCGATTTGCAACCTTGACCAATTCACATGGCTGAGCTGGGGACATAATTTGCGGAGCCTAGTGGCGGGGGGTTGGGGCACAAAAACTGTAGAGCTTTTTGTTCTGAATGCAAGGAAAAACCTTTGGTCTTCTATCTCTTTTGACATGTTGTGGTTGTTAATTTTGTTTTCTATTTTGTAGGGTGAATGCGGATTTAAGACAGGGTTTCACCCCAGGGCTGGCTGCACAGAATTCAAGTGTCTTACTCAGACTCGAGATTTAGCGTATTGAGACGTGTCCTCCCTAAGACCTCCTTAGAGTGTTGAAAAGCAAGGATGTTCTTTCAAAGACTAAGGTTTACCTGACCCCAGCCAATATGTTTTCAGTTGTCTGGCATGCATGTGAGAGTTGGATGTTGAATGAGGAAGACCAAAGAAGAATTGATGCATTTGAGCTGATGAAGAACATTGAAAGTACCAAGGATTGCTAAGAGGACAAACCAATCTTTCTTGGAAAAGTATGACTAGAGTGTTCCTGGAGGGCAAGGATGGCAAGGCTTCGTCTCATGTATTTTGGACATGTTGTCAAGAAAGGTCAGTCCCTGGAGAAGGGCATCATGCTTGCTACAGTAAAGGGTTGGTGAAAAAAAGATCAAGGTCCTTGAGGTGATAGACTGTCACCCTGGCTGTAGCAATGGGATCAGACAGAGGGATGATTACGAGAAGGGTGCAGGAGCCGGCAGCACTTCCTTCTGTTGTGCATATTATGGGCTGTTGAGATAGTTAAAATGTATTGTGCCAACCTGGACAATAAATGTATGTGGGGTTAATTGAAGGGTGGAGAGATAAATGGCTCAGTGAGCTTCACCTTTCTAGTTCTCAGTTCTTGCTCTCTGACGGTTGGATCAGGGTGAAGCTGCCTTAGCCAGTTCCCTCTTTCAGCTGGCAAGGCTCACTTCCTGCAAGACATCCCTGAGGAGAAGCCACATGGACCCCCCCTGATGCTGCCCTGGGTGCTGGAGCCGCAGAGTGGAGACCCCTGTCAGTGCTGAGATTCTTGTGTGCTCACTGATTCAATCTTCCTCCTGCAGTCGGCATCCTTGTGTGTTCTGTGAGATTGAAGAGAACTTTGTAGGTTGGTGTCAGACAGATGGGCTAATGTTGGACTTAGGGCTTGGGCAGCACTGGGGTGGGGGTGGGTGTTGGTACCTAAATGTACGCTTACCCAGACTAACACAGCTGCTTTGGACACGTGTGCAACCACCTTCGTCAGGCAGGGCCACACTCAGAAGATGCCAGCATTTGGAGCTTAATGCTCAAGGGTTGCCATCTTGACAATGTTGACCACAGCACCCTGGAGGTTATGTTTGTAAGTGAAGTTGGAGGGAACTATGGAGCACAGACAAGGGCTTCAACTTCTCCTCATGTGCGGTCCTGCCATCAACTGCAGCCTTGCTTTCCAGGTTGGGCTCTCCGATTCTTGCTTTCCCTGGGGCACCTGGGAATTGCGGCTACCCCATCCCCAGCAGTGGGTACCTGCATGTGGCCATGGAAAGAGTTTGGGCTGATAATCACGCCCCATCTGTGAAGATCGGCACTCATTCTGCAGATGTCTGAATAGAACTCAAAACAAATAGAATCCAAGGGGAGAACCCAAGGATGTGTGAGAGGAGGTACGCTGAGAAGTGTGAAGCACTTGATTGATACTCTTGCTTTTTTCTGTTGCCATGGAGTCCGTTCGACTGATGAGTCTGGGACAAACAGCTGGGTCAGAACAGATCCGTGCTCCACAGAGCGTCCAATGAAGCAGACTTCCAGGACTATCCCCCAAGCTTCCTTTGGGTCAGCAGTTCTCAACCTGTGGGTCACAACCCCTTTGAGAAAAGTGACCAGATTTTAAGCAGGGCACCATTGACAGGGGTGGGGGGGGTGGGGGGGGTTTGATTAAAATTTGGCCTATATGGAGCAACAAAAATTTTCATAGAATGCAAAAACAGTATTGTAATATATTTATTTTAATTTGAAAACACCATGGGATGTTGTTAAATTGTTAAAAAGCAGGACATCTGGTCACTTTACCTTTGGGGGTTGAACGGCCCTTTCACCGGGGTCATCTAAATTATAACAGTTTTTTGGGGGGGATATCACTGCCCTCTGGTGGTGGGAGTAGGAAGCCCAGCCTTGCTGCCGGATTTCAACCTCCAACCCAGTGGGCCACAGTCCCGCGCACAACCACTACACCACCGGGGCGCAGCCCATCATAACAGTTTTTAAGTAGCAACAGAAATAATTTTATGGTTGGGGGCCGGGGAGTCACCACAACACGAGGAACTGTATGAAAGGGTCACGACATGAGGAAGGTTGTGAACGACTGCTTTGGGTGGACGTGAAGCTCCACCCTTTCCAACCTTAAGCAGCTGTGTGAGTTATCCATTTTCACCCAGGGGTTAAATTGACTGATGATGTAAGGTATTCCATTGCTTAAGTTCAGCTTCCCCCATCAGATAACATGCTGGTGTTTGCATGAGTCACATGCCTGTGTAAGGGACTGCCCTGTCCAATAGTTAACACTTCATTTCCCAATTCTGTGGAAAATCCAGATATTTCTTAAGGAGTCATGACATATTCTTTGTTAAAGGAGCCACACAATCGGGCCCTTTGGAAACCATGCAACAGATAAGCCACAGAACAGTTCCAGAGTCAATCCTGTCTGCAAAATGTCTCTATACCTCCAGGTTGTAGTTGCAGCAAATTCTGTGGAGGAGTTTTACCACCTTTCCTTAGAAGTTCTTGCTCTTGGGATGTGGCATCATGAAGTGGCTAATGAGGCTTGAATTTGAATCTCGATCTGCCACTTTGTGGCTGCATGACAGTGAGCAATTTTGGCCATGCAATGAGTGTGGTATTGATAGTACCTTCTTCAGAAGTTTCATATGAGTATGGGACAAAGACACTGTATATTACAGGGCATGGGTAGGTGCTTTGTAATTGCTAGCTATTATGATTTTTATCGTGGAGAGAAGTTGAGGCTCATGCAAGAAACTCAAAAAGTAGTGGAGAGTTTGGGGCAGTTGTCTGTGGGTCGAACATCATTCTCAGTGCCCAGAGACTTGGAAGAGACTGTGTCGGGTTAGCAACGAGAGATTCCTATGGTAGACTCACCTCATACATGAAGACATTTCCATGCCACGCGATGGCAGAAATCCATGTGGACTGCCCAGTACGATCCAGGAAAGGTCTACATGGGAGGGAAGGGAAATAAGAACACTCAACCAAACAGTGGCCCAGATAGCATCTTGTGACCCAAGCCAGACCTTTGATTTTATCTACAGTTATTAAAAGGTAAAGATCTAACACTGGAATCATCAGAAATTTGGAGCAGCTACATGCGATTATTATGTAGGGATTATTTTTGTTTGTGTACAACCTCCTGGTGTTGGTCTTTGAAATCTGTCTATGAAAGTTCATTGTGTACCAGTTTGGTGACCATGATGTAGGGAGAGCTGTTTCTTGGTCAGGTTGTATGTGAAGATCATTTTGCTCCCAGGACTCTCACAGGTCACTCAAGCATCACTTTAGGATTTCAAATCAATGATTACAGAATTGCTCTTTAAAAAAGGAGTCACATCAGGTTAGCAACCGCTGAGGAAAATACCATACGGAGAATTCATTGACTGTTTAAGAAAACAGACGCTCACGGTTGGGCCAGCTCTGACACCTACTAGGTGATGCCATCTAGTGGTATGCTTTAAAACTGCATGCTTACTGCAGCACCCTCCAGAGCTCTGTACAGCCTGTCAGTCCAAAACCAAGAGGACCTGAAGTCTTGTGTCAGAGTCACACAGAAACTATGTTGAAGAGTACAGAAGCACACGGCCCCTGGGGAAGCCGCGCGGTCCCCTCCTGTTTAAAAACAATGTTGTTGTTTAAAATGACTTCATTAGATCTTTACCAAGGAGCCCCGGTGGTGCTAATGACAAGGCCGGCAGTTTGAAACCTCCAGCCAATCCGAGGGAGAAAGGTGAAGCTTTCTGCTCTTACAAAGAGTTTCAGTCTCAGTTTGCCCCTGTTCTCCAGGCTCGCCACGAGTCAGCCTCAACTCAATGGCAGCGAGCTGGGTTTGAGAGCTGTTTCTTCATCAACCCAGACAGACGGTCATCCATGCTGCTGCAGACTCCCCAGGCTATGAGCGTGATCCAGCCTTCAGCTGTGTCTTCAGCAGTTTGCAGTTAAGTCAAAGCAGGTGCATACAGTTCTTACTTTGCCTCTCTCTAGGGCATAACAAGGCTTAAGGCCGTTTCAATGGATTGCAAAGCTGCAGGTGCTACAATCGGGTTGATTATGGTACCTAATTGGCTTTCAGTAGGGGTTGGGTCAACCATTTCAAAGTGGAGGCACGGTTACCTAATATTGAAGGGCAAGCCGAAGTCGTCTCTAAGTTGGACTTAGAGGAATGCCTCTATATGAATGCCTTCATTGGCGCTGGACTTCATCTGATACACTTAAAGAATGGAGACTTGACTGATGCCCGTCTGTTCTGAGGTGGAGTCAGGTGGTGGTCACTAGCACTGACTAGTCCCATTCTCCACCCAAAACACTTTCTGGGAAGGAGGCTGTGCGGGAGGCCATTGGAGAATGGGAAACCGCAATCATCTGCATTCTCTCTGTGTAGTTTGCTGATGCCCGTACATCATGAGACACTTACCCGTTCAGTGTGTGGTGCAAGGTCCTTGCTCTCACGGAGCTCTGAGAATCAATCTGATTTTGTTTGAGGGTGACACTGTGGGTTGGAAAATCATGTCGATGGGTTGTGAAGGGCATTATTGGAAGAAAAAACAAGAAAAGAAATGGAGCCGCAGAGCAAATACTATAGACAAAAAGGCTGCTACCAGCAAAGTAGCAGGGTCAACAGGCAGCAGTGGTGATGGGCAGGCACTTTAAAGTGGTGAGTATGGACCCAGGAGAACAGTCCTGCAGGCTGAGTTAAAGCAGGAAGGTTAACTGGCAGACAGGTGTGCAGATCTGGGCAGGGTTAACCAGGAGGAAAGGGTGCAACTTCCCTGTACAGAGAAATGCAGAGGAACTAGAGTGACTTTTTATACTGCATCCCAGTGCTGTACACCAGTCACTGGAGCATTGTGGGACGCAGAGTGTGGAGGAGTTGCACTGAATTTAAGAACTGACTTGATTGAATGGGCTCTTAGGAAGCATCCCTCCCTCCAACGCCTGGCTCGCCCTATTACCTCGATTAAAACCTGCTGCTCTGTTTAGCCATCCACTTCTTCCAGCAAAGACGCCTGCCTCCGCTGGATAATCCAGTCCCCCTTTGGGCAGGAGAGCCACCACGCTTCCAGAACCACGTGACGCTGTGGAATTCACCCTGGCAGGTGCTGGCTGACACCCCTTTCACGGCGGCAGCCCCTGTGGTAAACAAGTGTCCAGTGTGCGAATCAGGATGGCGAGAAGCCCCAGCACCTGCGTCAGGGGTGACGTGGGAGGCAGGAAAAGTCAATAACAAGATTGAATGACGTGGAACCTGCAGGTCAGGGCCCAGGATTGGGGCATCCTCGAGGCACGGTGGCTGGTGTTCAGGGCAGGGTGAGGGATGCACATCAACTGAGAGGCCACAGCTCTCATCACATGGCCAGGGGCCCGAGAACAGGGCAGTGCCGGGTCATTCCAGGTTGGTAATGGATCTTTTCTGCCTTCTTGACCTTATCTGTGAAGTGGAGAGAAATAACCCAAGAGCGTTACCTTTCACTTATGGCACAATACTTAACCGACAGTACCACTAGGGATCCTTAAGCCTCTTACTGTTGTTGCTAGATATCAGAGGAAGGCCAGCCTCCGAGACATACTTCACGGGTTTGATAGGCGCAGGTGTACAGCGATAATTATTAGTTATTATGGTAAAGTTATGGAGAGCATGAGACAGAGAAATAATAATAAGAGTCAGGTACATATCACATCACGGTAGCATGCTCACCTCAGTCCCACCTGGTGGTCCACATGGAGAGACAGGGAGTAGGGAACGGGATTACATGAGGGAGAGGGACGGAGAGCAGGGAGGAGAGAGAGGGGAGGAGTGAAGCAGGAGAGAGAGCCTCTTTCTTATGCCCAATCCTTATATACCCTTTGGAGCCATGCCAGGCCCCTAATTACAGGTAAGGACATACGTCACAGGAGGGGGTTGTGCCGTATGCACACGTTATAAGAAAGAGAGCTATTGGGGTCCGGTGTGACAAGACTAGACCCCAGACTCCTGGATGTGGCTAACCAGGTTACACTAGAGATCATTCACAGCATGTGAACCCGCCCACAGGCTTCAAGGGAAGGGAACCATCATCCTAACAGCGGGGGAGTCAGCTCTATGGTGAGACACACAAAGGCCTCAGACATCTGGGAGCTTCAGGGAGCATAGCTAACTTAACTTCCACACCAAGTGCTGGTAAATAGTTTGCTTAGTATCTTGGAGTATATAATTATGGAAAAGTCCCGTCTTCATCCCACAGTTAGAAGCCAGTAAGTCCATTCCGACCCATAGCGACCCCATGCAGAACAGAATTGCCACACCGCCTGGCCCAATGCCGTCCTGACAATTGTTCCTATCCTTGAGGCCATTGTTGCCGCCACTGTGTCCATCCGTCTCCCTGAGGGCACTCTATTCGACCAAGCATGTTGTCCTTCTCCAGAGACTGGCCTGTCCTGATAACAAGCCGCGCACGCCTGAGATGAAGTCTTGCCCTCCTCGCCTCTCTGGAGCTCTCTGGCTCATGGGCAGGGTTATGAAGAACTGACTGTCACAGGAGGCAGTTTATTTTTAGAGGTCAGCCCTTCCGTTCTGGAAGCTGCTGATTCTCAGAAGGAGCCTCTAAATCCTGGTATCACGGGGCCCTTCCTGTCTCTGAAAAGCACATCGGCGTTTCCTGGCTGCGTTGCTCACCGTGCCGGTTTGCGGGCTGAGTCTACTTGACTCCTGAAGTCACCATGCTACCTGCACTGCTCGCAAGCACTTCCTCAAGTGGCAGGCAGCTTAAGGATTTGACCGATGGGATGGGTTTTCTTCTCTCCACTTTCAGGAGGCTGAAAGTGCACTGAGCAATTAGAGACTGTCCAGGATCCGGCTCGCAGCCCCCACAGGGCGGAGCTGGGATCTGAACCTGGGCAGTGTGATTCCAGAGTCCACCCTCTCCAGAACCAGCTCTGCCGTCTCTTTTGAATGAGAATTCAGGGCAGTCACCACCCAGCATTAGTACATGAGGGACCCCATCGATTGTGACTGCTGCTGTGGAGAGAAAGTTACAGTCCTAATCTGCTGGCACAGCGACACTTTAGAGAACGCCTGTGCCAGCTGGGATCCTTGGTAGGTATTTTGGCAGGAAACCTTTACAGCAGCTCATCAGAGAGAGGCACCTTTATCCCCAGGTGAGTCACAGAGACTCAGCCAGGTTGAGGAAAGAGCCCACACTCACAAGGCGGAATCTGGGTCGGAAGTCAATTGTCAGGGTCTTCCCACTGTGGTGGGGGAGGTATAAATAAGAAATACAGAAAGTGGGCAGTAGAGTACCGACGAAACATACAACTTTCCTCTAGCCCTTTGGTGCTTCTCTCCTCCCCACCCCACCCCACCCTCCATCCCTATCATGATCTCAATTCTACCTTACAAATTGGATTAGACCAGAGCATGCACACTGCTACAGATAAGAGCCTGCAACACATGGAATCCAGTATAGAAACCCCCCTTAGAAGGTTTAGGAGTAAAGGTACCAGGGGAATTAGGGGAGGGTGGGAGGAGGAAGGAGGAATTGATCACAAGGATCAAACTAGAACCCTCCCCAGGGGGACGAGTGATGGAAAAGTGGGTGAGGGGTGATGGAGGGTGATGTAAAATATGGAAAAAATAATCTATAACTCATCAAGGGTCCGGGAGGGAGGGAAGAGGAAAGAAAGGGGACCTGATATCAGGGACTCTGGTGAGAAGAGAATGCCTTAAAAATGATGATGGCTGCAAATGTGCTTGACACACTTGAGAAATGAATGGATAGTGATAAGAGCTGTAAGTGCCCCCCAATAAAAGTATTATATATATATATATATATATGAACTACATATATAAAGACAGGTAAGGCTCTACTCTTCCGGGGAAAGACTTCCCTTGAGCCTTGTAGGAATGTCAGCACACTTGGTTTTCTCTTTTTTGTGGGAACTGGACATTTGGAGAACCTTTGGTCTTGACTACCAGGATGTTTCATCCTTTTCATCGTTCAAATGCCCGGTATTGGTGAGATCTGTCTGATTTCTAAAAACTAGCCAAGCAGAGCGGTCAGTGAGGAACCAGGTTTAGAGTGTTTCC
>PVJH01014757.1:0-26541 GCA_004026705.1 Nesogale talazaci | reverse complement strand
TGAGTCTCCCAGCTGTGAAGCCCAGGAGTTATAAATGTATAATGATAATAACTGATACAGGGGGGTTACAGCGATTGTGGGGGTAGGGGGGTAGAGTGGCTGAGGGGATGGCCATAAAGGGAGGAAAGGGGAATCTTGGAGGTAACTAATGAAGGCGGGAGGAGGGAAGGAGCACAAACTAGGATTGATTGTTATTGCACAACTCATTTTAAAGGCCATTTAATAAAGTGTGGGAGTGTGGTAAGGGAATGCTCTAAGATTGATGGGGTGATGATTGTACAATTTCCCTTGCAATGGTTGACTGATTGAACAATTCAATGGCATGATGTGTAAATTACATGCCAATAAACTGTTGATAAGATAAAAAGGTTGAATTTGCTTCATTCTGTTGGCTTCTATTTCCTTCATTTAGTAGGAAACTGCTTCACAAACAAGTGTGCATGCCCCTCGACACGCTCAGAGAACTACTGAGCTGTCTCTCAAAAATACCTTCTTGAAGACCTTAATTTGGTTGTGTGCCTTGTGTTATTACTTGCATCTATCTATCATCTATCTATCTATCTATCATCAAGTCATTCCCTTAGTTCATACTTTGAATTTGCACATTTATTTCTTTGTGTTATTGTAGAAACGAAGAGTATCCAGATTCTGTCCTGGACTGGGGGGGACCTCATCCTTGGGTGTGTTTGTGGTGTCCACCGACCGTGCCTGGCTTCACACGTCAGCCTCCTGTGGTGGCCCTGAGATCAGAATGATCTTGTCTGCTTGTTATTCATCTGCCCACAGTGGCAATCTCTGTATGTGCTAAGTGCCAGCTGGGCAAATAGCGCTGGGTAGAAAGCAACTCGTGTGTCAACTCTTGGGAGTTCTGCGTTTCCCTCTGTTTTTTCATATCTCGTTGGATACAAGGACCTTGACTTCGGGGGCCTGGCCTGACTACAATAGCACTTGGCTGGTTTCAGAAGTGCCCGTGTTCCTCAGAAACCCTTCCGAGTCACTGCCTGTCCCCTGCAGGCTGATAGCAAGCTCCTGAGGTACATCTTTTGGCCGAGACTTGGCCTTTGCCCTAGATTGTGGTGACAATCTTTTCACAATCTTTAGACTTTGCGGTGTTGCAGGATCCTGAGAGTGATTAGTCAGCCCTTGACCAGTCCCATTTCTGACCCAATGAGCTGCAGGAACTTCCCCTTTGAAAGTTCTCTGGAGCAGGACAAAGTTCTTCTTTTGAAATTGCAGAGCAGAGAAAACACAGTTTCGGGCACAATCTCTCTCTCTCTCTCTCTCTCTCTCTCTCTCTCTCACACACACACACACACACACACACACACCAGGAGTATCACCAGCAATCCCATTACCTTCTCACTCTTCCAAGTGGAATCAGAGTGAACCCCACTGCTGCCCTTGCTGGGGAGTGTATTTCCCAACTCAGTGAGCATCTCTTTTGCTAAATGTTTGGGGGAAATATCAGTGACTGCACTGGAATCGGCACCAACCTGTGTGGTAACGTTCAGTGTCATCCCACCTCCCAGAGTTATTGTTTCTAAGAATATTGCGTTAGTTTTAGCAGTAAGGACACTTTTTGTAATCCCAGTCTACCTGAAGTGATGAAACCTTATAAGACAAAGCACACCAATGAGATGGAAACCATCGGGGGCCCGGTGGTGAAGTGACTTATACATTGGGCTGTTTACTGTACATCAGCAACTCAAAACCTTTTATTGTTTTTTTTGGGGGGGTGGCATCACTGCCCTCTGGTGGTGGGAGTAGGAGGTCCAGCTTTTGCTCCTGTGGAGCTGGAATTGAACCTCCATCCCAGTGGGCTGCAGTCCCGTGCACAACCACTACGCCACCGGCACTCAGCCCTCAAAACCTTTTTTGCCAACAGAAAGATGAACCTTTCTCATCTTTCTCATACCAGACCCCACAGAATCCCAAGTAATGTGTATGATCCATTGTAGCCATAGGATCACTTGTGAAAAATTCAGTTGTAAATTGCTTCAGTGAAATATTTCTTAGAATATTTGAATCCTAACAAAATTATTCAATAGCCTTTCTACACAATATTCACAATATTTATTAGTTATATTATTAATGATGGTGGGGAAGGCTCATGTCTCTCTTAAAATTACTACTTCATTTTTAAACAGGTTATTAACATAGGTTCCCAGGCACTAGTTATCATAATATTGAAGCTGAAACACCAGACAAAATCAGCAACTGTGCAAACACCAGCAGCAAAGCCAGCTTCTCCCCGTTTCCCTGGCAAGGTTGCAAAGATGTGTGCAGTAGAGTTTTACAAGGTACTGTAAGTCGAGCTCCTGCCCCCACCTCCCCAATCAAACCCACAGCCACTGAATCAATTGCAATTCCCAGCAGCCCCATGTAGGATGTCTGAGCCCAGCAGTCTTTACAGGAGCAGGCAGCAGCATCTTCCTCCTGCAGAAGGACTCGTGGGCTTGAGTTTCTGACCTACATTTAGCGGCCTGATGCCTAACTACCAGGGCTCCTTCGTGGAAATGGAGAGAATAACTTAATCCCTATTAAGCTCATCCTATGTACCAAAGGCTGCACCAAGGGCCTTGTGCAAACATTCTTCTGACAAATCCCTGCAATACGTAGCCCTATGAGACAGGCCAGGTAGGCTTTCCCATCTCAGAGATGAACAAACAAACTCAGGGAACATCAGATTTAACCTGTTGTGTTTCTCTAGGTAGACTAGAGAAACCAAATTCTTAAACATTCATCTTTTATAAGAGTTTCATATAAGGGGTAATTATATATTAAACATCCCAAACCAATCTTGTCCAAGCCCATGAGTCCGACATTAGCCCATACATCTGACATTGATCTACAAAGTCCTCCGCGTACTCACCACAAAACACACGCTAAGATGCCAAACACAGAAGGAAAGCGGAACCAGTGAGCGTGTAAGTAGCTCAGCGCCGGCAGGGGTCTCCACGCGGCCTCTCCAGCACCCAGGACTGCATCAGGGTAGGTCCATGGGCCTTCTCTTCCGGGATGTCTCACAGGAAGTGAGCCTTGCCAGCTAAGGCAGAGAACTTGCTAAGGCAGCTGCCAACTAGTACGACCATCAGAGAGCAAGACACCGGAGAACTAAAAGGGTGAGGCTCACTGAACTACTTATCTCTCTGATCCTCAATTATAAGCCCACCTGTGTTTACCAGCCAGGTGGGCCCAATAAATCTTAACTATCACACTTGCCCACAAATAACTCACCATGGAGTAGCCCAGCTGTTCTCTGCAAAGCCTGTACCATCACACCCTCGATCTCCCTCTTAGGAAGAGCAATGATGAGTCCAAGAAGCCCCAGGAAATAAGTATCACCTGGAAGCCTCCGGATGCCATAAGGCTTCTAACAGGAAAACAGGAGGGCGAGAGCTGGAATCTGAAGTATGGATTGCTGGAAGGCTACACACAAAAGCATTTCATTTCTTTTACAGCTTGAGATGATTGGTGCTGCTCGTTTTACAGGTCATCAGCACAAGAAGCGCAAGGTGGCTTGGTGGCACCTTTTCCCATTGCTCCAGGATGCTCTTGGAAAACACAATGTCTTGGGCCTCCATCCTGAAGATTGAAGTTGAACACACTGCCATCAAGATGCTTCCAATTCACAAATACCCAATTGAAAGGTGATTAGACATCCCGCTTTTTAATAATTTAGCAACGTCCCGCAGTGTTTTAAAATTAAAATAAATATATAACAATACTATTTTTGCATTCTAGGAAAATTTTTGTTGCGCCATATAGACCACATCTTTAATCAAGGGCCACCCCCTCCCTCTGGTCAATGGTGTCCCGCTTAAAATTTGGTCACTTTACTAGGGGTCTCCAGGCTGTCAATCTTTATGGGATCAGACAGCGTCATTTTTCTCCTTGAAGCAGTTGGAGAGTCCAAAGTTCTGTGGTTTGAAGGCCAGCACCTAACCCACAGTGTCCCCAGGGTCCCCTGGACTCAATCTAAGCCCTATGAAATGCTAGACTTCATGGCTATTTTCGTATCCATCTAGATCAGAGGTCCTCAAACTCTGGCCCGCAGGCCACATGCAGCCCGATGAAGACATTTATCCAGTCTCCAGATGTTTTTGCCGTCACTGCCCGTCCTGCTTAGCAGCTGACTCATCCCAGGCCTGCAGTGAAGTTGTTCATAGTTTTGTGTTTTTTTTTCAAAACTATAGTCTGGCCCTCCAATGGTTGAATGGACAGTAAACTGGCGCCCTGTTTAAAAAGCCTGAGGCCCCCTGATTCTAGATGATATGATACTTTTTCTTTGTCAAGTTAAGCAGCCAACATTTCAGAACCTGTTCTAGTATTTACAGGTCCACAGATGGTTCCTTCTAAAGCAGTGGTTCTCAACATGTGGGTTGTGACCTCTTTGGGGGTCAAATGACCCAAGGGTCACCCAGTTCCTAACAGTAGCAAAATGACAGTGCACTGAAATATGAATGAAGTAGCAACAAAAATGATTTTATGATGGGGGGGGTCATCGCCACATGAGGAAGTGTATGAAAGCGTTGCAGCCTTAGGAAGGTTGAGAACCACTGGTTTAGATGTTTCAGTATTGGCTTGGCTCCAAGCTGGTATCCTTGTGGATGGATCCACTGGTCAAATACACCCAGAGACACGTCTAACCTTTGAGGCACTAACATGAGTATTGTCCAAGGTTGTTGATGTTGCTGTCAGCGGTGGAGGAGACCGCAGGGCAGCCCAGGCCCCAGGGGACAGGCCTTTCCCATTGCCTGTTTTCTTTAGAAGTAGATCGCTGTGTTAGTCCGGGTAAACTAGAGAAACAAATTCATAACCATGTATATGTGTATAAGGGAGAGGTTTATATACAAGAGGAATGGAACATTGAGAAAGCATCCCAAACCAGTCCAGTCCAAGTCCTTAAGCCTGATATTAGCCCATATGTCTGATATCAATCTATAAAGTCCTTCTCTTCAGACTCAGGAAGCACATGCAACGATAGCAGGACAATTACAGGCCAGTGGGTGCAGAGTCTTGTGTATCCAGTGGTGGTAGAAGCATCTCAGTGCTGGCAGGGATCTCTATGTGGCTTTTCTGGCTTCAGAGGTCTGGTTCCATCAGGGTAAGCCCATGTGGCTTGTCCTCCAGGATGTCTCACAGGGAGTCAGCCATGCATCTTGCTAATAGAATGACTCCAAGCTATTTAATCTTGTGTTTTGTCAGTAGTGCATCTCCAAGGGACTGAGCCTTGAGTCTCTCAACTCCAAGGAGAAAACTCTGCAAGATTCCCCAGAACTCTCAGGAGAAAGTCATGCCTACACAGAGGTCTCATTGGCTATCTCCAAATTGACAGGCTAGACTCCATCCCTACACTCCCAAACATGAAATTGACACAAGAGTACATGACTGCCACAGTCGCTAACTGCTAGGCCTCTCTTCCTAGTCCGTCTTAGTCTGGAAGCTCTGCTGGCAGCTGTGTGGCATCATAGCAACATGCAGTCGATGGATGGGGGGGCTCCACCTGAGGTGCACTGGCCAGGTACTGAACTCATGGAAGGCAACACTCCTGCCACTGGGCCACCACTACATTGACACACAGACGGTTCACTCGCAGAAAATGTAAGACAGGGAGAAGCTGCCCCACAGGGCTTCACAGAAGCAGACCTCACCTTTCTTCAGTGTAATGGCTTGTGACTTCAAACCTTCAACCTGCCCATTACTGGCTCTCAGGGTTCCCATGTTAAAGGGACCCCAAATCCCACACCAAACCCACCTCCTGTGAGTCACTTCTGACTCATCGTACCCCTCTGTAGGGTTTCTCAGATGACAAAGCTTTATGGAATCAAACAGCCTCAGCTTTCTCCTGCAGAGCAGCTAGTGGATTTGAACCACTGCTCTTGCGGTTAGCAGTCCAATGCCTAACCCATAACCTGGCATTCCAGGTTCCTGTAAAAAGGACCTGAGGTCTTCTCAGTGATAGGTCCTTGAAGGTTTATGAGTTAAGAACCTGGATAGGGCAAGAGCCTTGTTGCTTATTGGTGGCCAGGCTTTGAGTAGCCCTTCCTGAGTCCCCCGAACTTCTGAGGAATAGCGAGCCTCTGCTGGATGCAGTGCAGCACACTGCTGTCTGAGTCAACCCAGTGAACTCACCTGGTGGTGTAGACCTTCACATCCTGACAGGGTGTCCAGTGGGCAAGCAAGACCCCTGATCTGCTGCAGGGAACTTCACATGCTAACAGAAAAAAAGTGCACATGTACTCTTCATTCTGAAAAGCTGTGGGAAGCTTGAAGGAGACTCATGCCATACCAATTCACACAGAGATGAGATCGGTAGCTCTTTCCAGTAACTCATGTAGGCCTGGATCCTTTTCATTCATTCCAAACAGACACGGAGTACCGCTCTCTGCCATGGAGGGTGTCAGGTGTGAAGTGCAGGATGGTGAGGGACTCTGATAGTCCTGACTCTGAAGAAGCTAACAGATTACTTTGTGATTCTGATCAATCAACAAACAAATACATGATGGCACAATTCCAAGCTCTGTGCAGGATCCTGGTCTGCCTGGTGTATCCTGGCAGAGATTACTAGTGGGAGGGACTCTGTGGGGGATACCTCGTTGTCAGGACCGGTGTCACAGCAGAGGGGCATTAAGTGGAGGGCAGAAAGCTTAGGAAGAGCCTGCAGCGTGCCAGGGAGGATGACTCAGGTAGACCCATTAGTCTGATGAACGCACTGCAGGAAAGTCAGTGAGAGAGGATCATGCTGGGCAGGGGAAAGGATCCAAGATCCTCAGTGGGAAGATTGCTTTCCGTCTGATCACAGAAAATACACAAAATAAATCTGGGGCAGCTTCTCATCACAGAAGGGAAGGAACCCACCTGATCCCATATTGTTATGTGAAAGAAACACGGAAGCCCTCTTGACCAGATGCCGGCTATTTGAGTCTCATTACAAACACTATGGGCCATGTGCTAAAACCTGCCCACTACATTTACCTGTTAAAAATAACAATGTATAACTTCAGAAGGATATGAAAGAAAACAACAACACTGGAAGAGCCACCCCCGGAGAATGCTTTGTTACTTTGAGCGCTGGCCCATGTCTGGGAAGACTCAAACATTTACCTTGTTCCTCTGGCTACAGGCGCGGTGGAGGGACAGGTCCTCGTTGTCATTCTGGGAAGTGTGGCGAGTGTGACAAAACCATCACCCTGTGAGTTCACAATGGACAAAAGGAGTGAGGCCACAGTTGTCAGTGACTATTGACTTCACAAGAGGGTAGCAACTAGAAATTCTGTGGCTTCTAATAGGAAATTCATGAAGCGGTCCTGGAAAAAAAAAAAGGTGAACTTGAATCTCATCAACAGACCTACATTAATTTCTCGGGCTGTCTGCCAATATGTCCCACAGAGCTTGGGACTGGGCCATCATCTACATACATGCATGTCTAATTACCCATCATCAGGCTCCTTGAATAACCACTGGCTCCTACAGGGCCAGGGCTGTGGCTCCCTCCTGCACCAAGGACCCACCCCATCTGTGGCAGAGCACTATACCTGGTGCCTTTTTTTGAGTGAGTAGAAATGTTTCTCAGACTGTCTGCCATTGCGCCATAGGCAGGGTGTCTTGTAAGAACAGACAGAGGTTGTCTCAGTGCTGCAGAGGTGAGGAGTCTAAGAGCAGGCCTACCTGCCAGGCTGGTTCCTTCTGAGGAGGAATCTGCTTTGGGCCTCTCTCCTCGCTTCGAGTCCCCTGGCTTGTAAATGCCTCCCTGCAAGGTCTGCCTCTGTATCCACGCCCTCATCTTCCCTCTGTGTGTCTGTTGCTTCTCCTTTTATAAGGACATCATCAGCCCGAGTGAGAACCCCTCCCCTACACCAGTCTGACCTGCCGTTAAATGCACCCCGTTTGATTTCCAAACAAGGGTGTGTTCACAGATATTAATGATTAGGACTCCACTGTATCTTTTGGAGGATACACTTCAATTTGTAACAAGATCCATGTACATGTTTTCAAGAAATACAAGGGACAGAGCAATATGTTATGCCCCACAAAGAAGTTGCAGTAAGCAACATTCAGACGATAGGCGAAATTGGGACGTTCTTGAGGACTGTTGTGAGGATAAAACGATGGAAAATACGCAAAGCGCTTAGAGTTGTGTTTGACACGAATGGAATGCCATGTCATGACTGTTACCGCCCAGAACAACCCTATGTGTAGGGAGGGTTTTCTTTTTTGATGAATCTTCTAGCAAGGCTGAAGGTGCGGGAATTGATAAGGACCTCTGTTTGTGGTGCAACAGCATCTCTAGTGGTGGTTTCTGGAATAAAACTACACTTCTGTCTGCAGAAGGCAGCAGCTGTCTCAATGACTATAACCACACAGCTAATGTCACCCTCTGGTAAACTGGCAATTTCTCCTGATTTTTTGCATCTATGGAAAAAGGATAAGGAATGGAAAGAAAATTCATGGTGGCTGAAGGGAGCCCTTGAATTTAAATGTTAAAAAGAGTGTGAACTTATTCTGTAGTCCATTGATGAGCGGTATATTAGGTATCTATCCAATTCTGTGTATTTTTAATATTGTTAAAAATGGGCTTTAGTTGTTTTACTTTTATTTGGTTTTAATCTTTTTTTAAATCCTAACCCAAGCCCTAGGCTGTAACTTTTAAAACAGTAAATTTATAGAAACACTGAGAAGCTAGTACACAGTTCCCACAGATTTCTGTAGGTAGTTTCTCATAATATTATCATCGTATTTGATTTTTTTGTTACAATTAATGGACCAACACTTAAAAATCACTTAATTGAGAGCTTGTATAACTCTTATCACAATATCCATCCATCCATCCATCCATCCATAGTGTCAAGCACATTTATGTATTTGTTGCCACCATCATTCTCAAAACATTTTCTTTCTACTCATGCTCTTGGTTTCAGCCTCCTCATTGCCCCCCTCTTCCTGCACCCCCCCAGTGAACTCTTGATAATTTATTATTATTTTGTCATGTCTTATATTTTCCAATGTCTCCCTTCACCCACTTTTCTGTTGTCCATCCCCAGGGAGGGGCTCAATGTAGATCCTTGTAATCAGTTCTCCTTTTTTACCCTCCTTTTCCTCTACCCTCCTGGTATCGCCACTCTTACTACTGGTCCTGAGGGGTTCATCTGTTCTGGATTCTCTGTGCTTCAAGTTCCTATCTGTACCCTTGTACATTCTCTGGTCTAGCCAGATTTGCAAGATAGATATGGGATCATGAGAGTGGGGGTGGAGGGAGCATTAAAGAACTGGAGGAAAGTTGTATGTTTCGTCATGGCCACACTGCACCCTGATTGGTTCATCTCCTCTCGTGACCCTTCTATAAGGAGATGTCCAGTTGCCTACAGATGGGCTTTGGGTCCTCACTCTGGACTCTCTTCAAATCTACCAGTCAATCCCTGGTAATGATGAGGCTATGTGTTCCTGTAAGGACTTATTGTCTCAGGGATTCTGTGCAGGGTCACAACAGGGTTGCAACAGGGTTTATTCATTTGACCTAAAGCCCACATTTTGTCGGATTTCCACATTAAAAAAAAATGTAATGCTTTCTTGTGATTTGGGTGAAAGTTTACAAGCAAATTCATACAGATTGTTAGAATGCCTGCATTTTTATTGAATGCCCTCCTTTGGCTTCAGAATCCCATCCAGGACAGCTCTATCTACGTGGCTGGTTGTCGCCTTCCCTTAGATGCCCTTGGCTGTGAGAGTCTGACAGGCATCCTTGTATGCAATGATCTCAACAGTTCTCACGTGTGCCAGCCAGGGATGACGCTGATCCTCCTTCTGTTTGGACATTTGCTCTGCCATGATTCGACTATGGAATTTTGGAAGGGAGACAGTAGTGGTAAGGTGTCATTTTCATGACCTCATATCCAGGGGATGTCCTCATAATGTTACAGATCATGGCTGATGTTGACCTTGATCACCTGGCTGAGGTCACGCTTTTGTCAAGTTTCCTTCCTGTACGGAAGTCACTCTGAACACCTGGAGAGAGGTTCTTTTGTTGTCGTGTTTTAAAGAACATTGTCATGCACCTGTCTGCATCTGAGTTTTTTAATTTTTCTACTCACTTATTGATGTCGAAGATCATGGAATAGATGATAAGACCATTTTAATCTTCTTTGATATAGGTTCCCAAGCTGTCTCCTAGCTGCTCCTCAGCTTTAAGCCTCTGCCTGCAGATTATGGCAGAGACCGTCTCAACACAACTTCCTGAGGCTGCGCCTGTGTTTAAAGCTTTGTTAAGTTGCCTGGGAATAAAAGATCTTACTCATGCCAGCAATGAGCAGTATGAAAAAATAATGGAAACCTTTGTGGAAGTGATAGAAAGAACTATCTCAACATTTTAATTTGTGTGTTGCCACCAGTGAGAGCACACTTTTTGAAGGGGAAGAGGTCTTTCGGCCTGGGGTGTGTTACAAGACAGGTGTGGCTAGGGCAGGGGTCCTCTGAGCTGGAAAGTCCCACGGATATGAAAGAAGACGAAGAAAAGGTGTGTGGAGTACTGGGTTAGGCAAGTGGGTAGTTTTGCCATGATGCCCAAATGGTGGTCCTATCCCTTCCATTGCTACTCCCTACAGTGGGACTCGGGCAGTCTGGAACCCCAGAGAAGGGGCACCAGGCTTTGTGGCCTGTGTGAGGACCTGCACAGGAGACCACCGCTGCAGTCTTTCATTGGAGCATTCCGATCATGTCTGGACACACAGTGAGGCCTTCCCTGTAGGCAGCGGACTGTCATAACCTCCAGCTCTGGGGAACCTCCTGGTCTGGGAGAGGAAGCGGGTATCTGGGACATCAGCATGTGGCAGTGGAGCAGTGCAAAAGGGACATGACTTTTTGGAGGTCAGGATGTTTCACATGGAAAAACGACACGAGAGGCAGACCTTCGGTAATAGGTCTGGGCTCCTCAGTGGAAGAACAGAGAAAAGTGCGTGCCAGCCATGGACACCAAGATGTGAGGGGACAATGATTGACGAGAACCGTAATCAAGATTTATCTTGGGAAACATGTCACTGAGCTCTAGTCAACGGCTTAGAGCAGGAGTCACGTAGGCCACTGCCAAGCCTGGCCTGTGGAAACCTTCCCAGCATGCTCTTCTGCCCATACCTACTCCCGTTACATGGGGGGCAGGGGAGGATGGGAACTACATGTGGGGTAATTACACGAGACATGCGTGACCTGGAAAAGCCTTTATCACACTGACAAGCTTGACGATGTCATGAACAAGGGCTGTCTTGCCAGCACGCCACCTGGGATGTTTTTAAATGAGCAAGAAAGAGATCCGATCACCTTTGAGTCACTCTGTCTTTTGTGTCTGTTGGCCAGTTTAAGTACACCCACTGGAAGTTAGAGGGGAAAAATAGAAAAAGTTCCCACTAAAGAGTTTGGAGTGACTCCTGGATGTACTAGGGGACCTGCGGAGGGGTTTTCCATGGAGAAATGATGTGCTGCATGTGGATAGTGAAAGATGCTGCTTTTGATTCAAGAATAACATCGTGGCCTGTGAGCTCTTGGCTCATCTCCATGCTCTCTATCAGCCTCCGATAGATTGCTCTAACTTTTGTGGATACTAAGCACAGGCTCTCGTGGCTTCTGGAATATCCACAGAGGTGCTAACCTGTGTGAGTTCTAAGCACAAACGCTCATGCAGAACTTTTGTCCCAAAGTGAGGAGCCACTTGAGGTAGACACATAGCCGCAGACTCCTCCTAGCCTCCCGAGGGTGCTTGCCTGCAATGGGACTGTCATGCTCCTTCCATCAAAAGATAGACCGCTTCTCTGCACTTGTAATTGGGGGCGTGGTCTTACAACTTGCTCCGGCTAACAAGACATTAGAGGCATTCAAGGAACTTGGCATTGAGTTTTGGCATCTCTTGCTTCCCTGACATTTCCATGAAGAGAAAGCTGAGTTGGCGTCCTTAAGGGACTGTTGTCCTCAGACAATCTTGCAACTTGAAACTGAAGCCACTCTCCAGCCGCATAACAGATTCTCAACCAAACGGTAATATCGGCAAAGAATGTGCTTCTCAGGATCATCCTCAGCAGGGCTGGATGATGCCTTTGCTCCAAAGCACAGATAAGAGGACTGTGAGAAGTGAGGGAACAGGACAAATGCAAGTGGGCAAGCCAGCGAGGAAAACGGGGGAGCTCTGGCATAGTGCATGGATTGCAACCCCTGACCCAGAACAATTTTTTTATGAACTACTGATTGGGAAGATACATTTGCTATGTAAGCATCTATGTAAACCCCAAGACAACAGTAAAATAAAGAACCTGGGGTGAGAGAACTCTCGCCAAAAGCCAGAACCAACCAGCAGTCACAAAGGCCATCTTGGATCAATTATCCAGGTGGTTACCTCATGCGTGACCTCAGGTAAGACTAACAGAAGACAGACTTAGCTGAGTCCAGCCCAAATTGCTGACCCCAGACTCATGAGCCATCTGCTACCAGGTTTTGGGGGTTCCCTGTTTGACAACAATAGGTAACTGAGCAGATAATGAATGACCCCGCTTGTCACACTAATGAGGAAGTCAGCAAGAGAATCAAAGAACTCCCCCACTTAGAGCTTTTAAAGACCCCACAGAGCGTCTACTTACTGCTAGTCTGCTTTGATATATCAGGGATTTATTTTCTTTAAAATGGGACGAAAATGATTTCCTTCAGTCCCCCCACATCTGTCTCTGATATTCCTTGGTCTTTTAATTTTGCCTTTGTTTCTTAGTTTCTCTTAATGAAACTTCAACTTTTAAGATATTTGAACACTACACACATTTCTGTCTCTGTTTGGGGTAATACCAGAGTGTCGAAATTTCCTCTGCTCGGAGGCACTTTGTTAGTTCTGCTACACAGAGCTCCACTATTTCCTCTTTTTCATTTTCTTAAGAATGTTCCTTAATTAAGAAAGAAGAACCTTTTTAAGATTTCTTAATATGTTCTTTGCCTTTCTTCTCAGAATTTCATAGGCAATCTCTTGCCATGACATAGATAATTACATGCCATCGTTATTTTCTGAAATTATGTACATTTCTATCAATCTCTGTATTGAACCCTGCCTTAAGACTTGACAGTGTGAAAAGAAAAAAAAATCGGGACCACTCGGTAGGGAAAATTGCTGGCAATAGCTCTTGTGCTCCAATGGTCCCTGCATTATCATCTTTGAAATACACCATTTATTTATGATTGGTCTTGTTTATCTGAAAAAATTGCTATCATTTTTTACTTGAAGCTTCAATCAACACATCTGGGAGCAGCAGTCAGGACATCAAAGGGACACATCACATAGGACATATCTGTGGCACAAGACCTGTTTGAAGTGTTGAAGGGCAAAGATGCCACCTTGAGGATGAAGGTGCTCCTGACCCAAGCCAGGATATTTCCAATTGCCTCCACTGCATGGGAGGTATTGCTAGGCACCAAATAAGAAAGACCATGACCCCAGAAGAACTGGTGCGTTTGGATTTTGAAACTGGCAATGGCTATTGCATGTACCACCACTCACAAGCCCTCTGTCGCCTGTCCTTGTCATTTCTCTACTCTTGTCTTCTCTTAAATTTCTCCCCCCACCCTTATCTGCTTTACTAACCTCCTTGCTGGTCTTTGAGAATCTAGACGAGTGGTTCTCAACCTTCCTAATGCCTAGACCCTGAATACAGTTCCTCGTCTTGTGTTGACCTCTTACGTAGGTGTATCTGTATGTGGGCTGACTGGCCTCGAGACAGACAGAGGGGTGATGTCTTATTCCTAAGACCGTTGGAAAAATGGTCTTAGGTGACCCTGGGATAGAATCGTTCAACCCCTTAAAGGGGTTGCGGACCCCAGGTTGAGAGCCACATTTTGCAGCAATTCTCTCTCCTCTACCCATGCTGCCCCCACGCCTGTGCTGCGGACTCCCTTCCAGCTCGCTAACTTCCCTAACTGCATCAGATACATACATGTAATCTGCCAACATGAGGGTAAGAAGAGTAAAGGGGTGAAGCCTAGCCTGTTAATCAGGTTGCAGCCTGATAATACTTCCTGGTGGGCGTGGTTTTCTCATGAGGCTTCTGGGAACTTCTTCTCTCTCTTGAGCCACTGGGGAGACTTGCTGAGACCTGCAAGAGCTCTCTGCTTTCCGTTCCTGTTCAAGAGCCCCATGTGGAGATTTGGAGGAGCCCTGTGGAGACGTGCATCTGCGCTGTGATGCCTCCATTGCCATTAGACCCACAAGACTTTGCACCCACCCACCCACTTGTTGTCTTCCTGCATTTTGCATCGTTGCAAGGGACTGCATAAGTCTGAAGAGGAATTAATAGATTAGTATCAATCACAGGCCTACCATTGGACTTATGGACTTGATCTGTACTGGGCTGGGATGTCTTCTTAATATTCAATAACTCTTTGATATAGAGTTCTTTCTTATACATACGTGAGTGCCCCCAGATTTGTTTCTCTAGTCAACCTAGGCTAACACACTGACTGACCTGTTAAAATCACAGCCAGCCCTGCTGCAGGCAGAGCTCCCCACTCCTCCTGTCCTTGTGGTTTCTCACGCTGCTGCTTGGATGGCCAAGAGTCGCTGCCAAACTTACTGCGTCTCGCTGCCACCCTGTATGTGCACAGGGTTCCCCAGCAGTTCTGAGGAGACGCTGGGAGGGGTTGAGTTACCCTCCTTTGGGCTCATAGTGGCGTACAGAACCATTGGCCTCGCCTAGGGACCTCTATACCATTGGTGCCCTTTAACACACTAGACAGAGAGAGCTCTGGAAGCACACTGGTTAGCCATTAGGCTGCTCACTGCAAGGCGGACAGTTCAAACCCAACAACCATTCAGCAAAAATGAGGCTGCTTGCACAACTCTTTTTAATATATTTATGTCATGTTATATCATACACTAAATATGTCAATAAAAGTGTTAAAAAAAAGTATTTTTAGACAGTCTTGAAAAACCTAGGAAGCAAGCAGGCCTACTCTGTCTTGGAGGGCAGTATGAGTCTTAAGGACCTTGACAGTGAGCCAACACGCTAGATAATTTGCATATTTATTTGTAAGCTTGGGAGGCTACATTCTCTGTTTGGTCTCAGTGTCTAAAATAGCACCTGAGAACACAGAAAGACAAAGGACTAGGACTGCCCTCTGGGCTGCATGCAGAATGTGATGGACAGATGTGTTAGTCTGGGTAAACTAGAGAAATGAAATCATAGACACACATATGGATATAAGGGTACAGCTTCTATACAAGAGGAATAGGACATTAAGAAAGCATCCCAGCCCAGTCCAGTTCCAAGTCATAAGTCCGATATTAGCCCATATGCCTGACATCAGTCTATCTATAACGTCTCCTTCCAACTCACGAAGTCACAGGTCAGTGGGTGCAGAGTCCCGGCGCCGGTAGGGGTCTCCCCATGGCTCCTCACTTCCAGGGCTCAGGGTCCATCAACAGCATCCAGTGGAGGTAGAAGCAACTCAGCCCTAGCAGGGGTCTCCATGTGGGTTCTCCAGCTTCAGAGGTCTGGTTCCATCAGGAAAAGGCTATGTGGCTTCTCTTCCAGCTCCTGCAGCTCCTCAGATGCTGCCATCTTGTCTTGTCCGTAATTCGTCATCTCTGAGACTAACTCCCAAAAACTGGGGAGATAGCTTCTCATCCCCATGAGGGAAATATCGCGAGATTTCCCAGAAGTCTCAGGAGAAAGCCATGCCCACACAGAGGCCTCATTGGCTACTCAATGGCTATCTCCAGATTAACAGGCTAGACACCACCCCCACATTTATTTCAATGATGAAATTAACATAAGCACATGACCACCACAGCAGATTACCCACAGGGGCCTTGGCTTTCTGTGAACCTCAGTCAGGAACAGGCTGTCTGCACTTTCCTTTTCTCTCCACAGGGGACAGTGTGCTCCTTGTTGTCAAGGGCTGTGGTTAGGGTTCTCTCAGGGAAGCCACTGGGTGGGAGGGGAGCTGGGTGGGTCTGCATTGGCAGCTGATGAGAAAGGGTCAACCGGGTCCTAGACAATGTGTCACAGGACCCAAGGAAGAGCCTCTCTTTTTTGCCCCCTCATCTGAAGCCAGAACAAATGAACAAGAATGTTTACCCTGTAATGCCTAGTGAAGCAGACATTAAACTTCTTAGTCACCGCTCACCATGCCTCCTCACCCCCACCCCAAGCCTGGAGACATCACACACAGCAGGGTAAACCAGGGTCCAATCCCCACATCATCCCTCTGATCAGAGACACAGGGGGCAGTTGTAAGCCACAGAAGACAGACTGTTTTGTTCTGAGTTGTCCATCATTCCCATCGCCTCTCCTCCTTTTAACCTTTCAGTTTGGGAAGTGTCTCATTTCTTTTGCATTCTTTCTGTGTTTTCCTTTTGTATGCCATTCAATTTACAGCCAAAGTTCTTACCATATTGATCATTTTGCCATCTGTGGAGTCAGCTTCTGGTTGGTGGCGTCCCTGTGCACAGCGGAGCGAACCTCATCCCAAGGTTGCAATGTCCCTATGGTCACATGTGCTGCGATCCACTGTGATCCATGGGTTTTCATTGGCAGATCTTCAGAAGTAGATCCCTGGGCTTTTCTTTCTAGTTCATCTTAGTCTGGAAGCAACACTAAAATCTGTTCAGCATCTTAGTCACACACAAGCTTCCGCTGATGGGCAGTGACTGTGCCTTGTCTGGGAATGAAGCTTGGTTCTCCCACTTGAGAGTCACACCTTCTACCTGTGAAGCACCACTCCCCCAAATATAGTCACCTTATGAACAAAACAAAGCCAGGTGGCCTGGAGGTTGCTTTTGACCCACGGTCATTCCATGTGTGTCAGTCAAACTGTGTTCCCTGGTGTCTTCACTGGCTGATTTTTCAAAAGTGGATCGCCAGGCTTTTCCCCCAAGGTGCCTCTCTGTGGATGTGAGCCTCTACCTTTCTGGTTTAGCAGCGAGATGTGTGAACCATATAGTGAACACAGTCGCTCACACTTCCCAAGTGATGCCTCACTCACGATCTCAGTCATAGCTAAGTCCAATGGGGATACCCGTGGGGACACTTCTTGACCTGCCACAGAACCTTGCAATTTTTTTTTGTTGAAAGTGGGTCCTGACTTACCTGGTAGATGGGGTTATGCTGGCCCCAGCTGTGGCTGTGTGCTTCTGGCGCAGTGTGATTCTCAGTAGACGGGTGGTCCATTTCCCCAGTTTTTAGGGCAGGCATTTGCCCAGTGACTACAGTTCTCCATTGCAGTTAAGCTGGGTTCCATTTGTTCCACTGTTTTGTTATTGTGAGGGGGGAGTGACGCTTTCCCCATGCTTGTAGGTTGGACCAGAAACCTGGAGTCTCAAAGTTTTAAGCTATGACAGAAAGATTGGTCTTTTTTTATGATTCCCCTGTATCCCCATCCAATGTCAACATGTCTCTGTAAGGCACATTTGACTGAAAGTCGTTGCCATGTATGAAGCACTTGATGACGCGGCCACCATCATTATTTCCATTTTGCAGAGGAAGAAATTGAGGCTGGAGACCATTCAGGGGTTTGCCCTTATGTTTCCAGCCCTCGGTAGGACTGAACAGAGAACCTTAGACCACTGTTGACCAAACTCCTTGAGAAAGGTGAAGAATTGAGTGACAGAATCAAGTGACACTCAGGAGAATGAGATCCCAGGGAGGTGAGCATCGTGCTCTGGAGGTAAGTGACAAGGCTGTCCATAGTGTGCTCGGGACACCAGCCTGGTGTCCCTCGGTCAGGGTCAACAGCCTTCAACCACATCTTCCAACAACCTCAATGGGATTCTCCCTGCCTTCTGCGTTCCCTGCCTCAGTCACATCAGGATGTTCGCTTCCTGTACAGGCAGACGGGTCTTCACAGGGCCACCTCCTCTGGGGCATGCTGGGTGACATATTGAGAGGAAGAGCACTAATTTATTGATCCACGTTCCCTACTTTTAGAATTTCAGAAAGCAATCCCTCACAGAGAGTGCATGCCTCGAGTCCCAAATGGCACTCTTCTCAGGCACGGCTCTGCTCTCCTGTGGGATATGGGCTTTATGAGAAATCTCTCCTTCCCTGTACTACCCGGAAAGTGAGCTGGCCAGAGATGGAAGAACTATTCCAGGGAGCAAAGCTGCTGAGGTTTTAGATTCGGTGGTGGGATTGAGACCAGAACATTTCTCTTTAAGCTAGAAAGGCCTCTTTATGAACTCTCCCAGCACAGGCTGATGACTTACAGGGCATAGGAAAGAGCCCTGGTGGTCTAGAGGTTACGTGTTGGGCTGTGATCTGCACATTTGGGAGTCCAAAACCACCAGCAGCTCCTCAGAAAGAAGTTTGGGTTTTCTACCCCCAGAGACAATTGTGGTCTCAGAAAACCCCAGGTGGATCACTCTGTGTCAACATTAACCCCACGGCAGCACATTTGGTTTTGGCTTGACCTGCTTGACCCTGTGATTTGAGCCAAGGACGGACCTCGAGTGAGGCCAGAGGGCTGAGTGAGGAGAGGAGAAAGTTCTAAGAGATGACCCAGCAAGGCCTTTGCTGTGAACGACTGGGAGGATGACTCCTGGCTCCAGGCAACCCCATGCAGAGTGGGGCCAGACTGTGGTGTGGATGGGGTGATTCGGGGGAGCAGTTTGGTAGGCTTTGCTTCTCGGTCTTAGCGTGCACATGCTGCTGCAAAAACTTGCTCAGCATCCCAGCAACACGTGGGCCCGCACCGAGATATGGGTGGTGACTTCTGAGGAGGTGCGTTGTGTGGTATGGGACCTGGGTCTGCCACCAGAACTCTTCCATGGAACCACAACTGCATTCTCTGTCCTCGTCCGGAGATAAGTCAGACCCAAGGCTTGCAGAAGGTTACAGATGACGGTGGAAGTCCCAAATCCCTGTGCAGGGCCCATTCATGGATGAAGCCTCCAGTGAAGAGTCTCTTCTGACCTTAGATGAGATGTGCGCACAGTCTTATCAGATGGAGGTACTGTGAAGTCCATTATGGCAGACATGGTGAGGTTAAAACCTAACCAATATCTTATCATTTGATCTCCCCTTTGACTCAGGTTAGTTTTTTTTTTTTAACATGCAGGGAAATGCATGTGGATTAAACCTCTAATAAATTCCCTCTACCACGGACCAGGCATGTGATTCACTTGCCGATCATGCAGAAGGCACTGGAGAGTGGACAACTGCACATGCATGCACTTATGTTCACATTCAACATCCTGGTCTTTGGACCAATCTTTAAATCTGTTTTCGTTTTTAATATTTTCTGCTTTCTCTTCGACTGAGGTTTCTCTCTCTTTTACTTTGTTATTGTCATTAGTCTTGTTTTTATGTGTTTCTGTATATGGCGTGCAGGCTAGGGAAATCGTTAGAGACAGGGACTGGATATCTGGGTTCTTTGGGGTCCTGCTGGAGACCAAAGAAGCAAACTCACTGCTACAGAGTCGACACAGACTCACAATTACTCTACAGGACAGGAAAGAACTGTCCCTGTAAGATTCTGAGAGGTAATTCTTTACGGGAGCAGAAACCCCCATCTTTCTTCTAAGGAGCAGCTGATGGTATCGAACTGCTGACCTTATGGTCAGAACCCAACAAGTAACCACAATGCCACCAGGGCTCCTTCTGTGGCAGGAGAGGTTGGGGCGGGGTGGGGGGAACTGATCTGGAGGAGTATAAGAAGAGAGAGGATGCTGTAGAATGGATTGTGGGTATGATTGCACAACTGTTTTTAATAAGATCAAGCCATTGGATGGTTCAGTTTGTGCATTTTATGCTAATAAAACTTTCAAAAGAAAAAGAAAAAAAACAACCCCAAGTTCCCTAACCAAAATAAACTCTGTATGCGTCAGAGAGACCTTTTGTTCTATACTACCAAAGTATAACTAACAGCTTTTCAAAAACATCTTCATCATTTATGAGTGAGGAAGGGGAAAATAAACCCAAATCCCAGGATATTTTACAGAGGCCCCTTCATGAAGTCTTAAACAGGACAAAAAGCAGGCAGACAGTCATGGGGATGAAGCTATAATGATTTACAAAGGATTGGCAGTCATGTTGCTCACTATGAAAATTCAAAAACAAAATAAATCAGTTGCATGATCATGACTGGTGGCACATCCATTCAAACTGCCTGCTGAGCAAATGATCAGTGAAGCTGGAGTTATAGGAAGAAGAACTCAGTATGAGGCTTGGAAGAAGGTTTATTAACAGATAGTTAGCATGCAGACTGTGGTAGCTACATAATTTCATGTTAACTTGAAGACATAGAAAAGTGTAGGGGTGGTATTCACCCTATCGGTCAAGCCTGATGGTGCCACCTTGATGGTGCCTCCATGATGGCTCTGGATATCTCTCTCTCTCTCTCTCTCTCTTTCTGTCTTCACCTTCCTCCTGGCTGATGCTGGTTGCTAAGCAGCCAGAGTCCTGTGACCCTGCAATGATACCCCCACAGTGGGATCCACATGGTTTTGCAGCCACCAGCCTGTGATCTTCCTGCATTTTGCAGCACTGCATGTGGCTGCATGAGTCTGAAGAGGGACTAATAGACAAGCATCGAACTTATGGACCTTAACTGAACTGAGCTTGGGATATTTTCTCAACACATAATGGCTTCTTGCTATAAAGCTCTTTCTTACATTTATGAATTATGTCCTGGTTTCTCAAGTACACCTGGCCTAATACACAGATGGCAAGAGAAGACCCTCTAGTGAACTCTGCTCTGATCCTGCACGAGCTAAGAAAATAGAGTAGACACTAAGTTTTTCCCCTCCTCTTTCCTGACACTAAGTTTTAAACCCTTAATGATAACTTCCCTGACGAACTTCCCACTTGAGTGTACTTCCAGAATATATAGACTGAGTAATTTAGTGCTGTGTTATTGCTGGGTCTAACATGATTTAAGTACATAAGTGATTTCACACTGTGTTATGGTAGAGTTAACACTAACATAGAATAAGGGACACAGTCATGAGAATAACCAAAGGAGATAAACCCAGACTCGAAGGAGATGTCCTTGGACAGATGTTTCCTTTCAGAATATAAATAGGGTCTCAAAGGGGCAGAGGTAGTCATGTCCCAGGATGTAAGTCCCATCATTTAAGTTGTATCCCTAGATGGGAACGCCATTAGACTCTGAGCAAGGTTGTGATCAGACAAATACACTGACATCCAGAGAAGTCTAGGCCCCGATTGCATGAGAAGAGACCAAGCAGTCTTAGGGATTCCATCCTGCTGTCCATCCATATGCCGGCTCTTACCAAGTCTCTGGGATTGGCTGCTGGGACTGCTGGTGGGTCAATCTCTCTGTCGGGTTACCAGGACCCCACCTTGCTTGCTGAACCACCTGCAACATATAAAGAAAACGCAACCCCTCACAACTGCATCAGTGGATTGTGTTGTGATAAGTGGAGAAAAGACTGAAACTGTCAAGGGTTTCATCCGACTCGGATCCATACTCGGTGCTCCTGCAAGCACCAGTCAAGAGAGCCAGTGACTTGCCTTGGGAACATCTTGACCTGTTGATGTGCAAAGATGCCACTCTGGAGACTAACGGCTGCCTGACCCATGCCCTGGTCTTTTCTCCCGCCAACGTGAAAATTGGGCAGAATGCTCTTTGGGAGCAAGGATGGTCCGCACTTTGGACACGTTCTCAGAAAAGAGCATCCTGCTTAGCAGAGTAGAGGAGCAAAGAGTAGAGAGTAGCCCCAAAGAGGAGCACCTTCAACAAAATGGATGGATACGACGGATGCAACAATTTCAACAAAACGGATGGATATGACAGCTACAACAATGGGCTCAAACATAACGATGATTGTGCAGACGCATCGGAGCCAGCTTTTGGTGGCATCTAACGGCAAGGGTATCCCACACTCCACTGGTGTCTGCACCCAGATTCAACCTCCATCGAGTTCTTTCTGACCACCGACCAGGGCTTGATCTATAGTGGCCCTAGGGAGGCGTTCTATCTTTTTGGAAACAGAGCAGAGGAAAGGCTGGTAGGTTTGAACTACTGACCTTGTGCTTAGCTGCCCCAAGTCTAACTCCCTCAGCCACCGAGAGTCCTCACCAATTCAGAAAACTTAGCCCTCAGGCAGCGGGTGCTGGAAAGGAGATGACCGTGACTCCCGTTGCATGGTGCACGCTGCTGTGGTGTTGAAATGCTCCTGGGGCATTTCGGGGCTTAGATAACCTTCCTACTATTCCAACTGCCGACCCAGAAAGGGGCAGCTCCTCCCTCAAGGACGCGCGGGGGCATGCTCTTGATGGGCGGATATTCCTGTACAAGGGTCTCATCATCGTGAGTCTTGTAGAGGGGGGTTGACTTTAGGCTGCTCACCACAAAGTCAGCGCTTTGAACCCACAGTCCTCCTTGGAGCAGGCTGAGGTTTTCTGCTCTGGGTTAGAGCACAGTCTTGTAAAGCTGCAGGAGTAGTTCTCCCCTGCTGTACAAGGTGGCTGTGAGCTGGAACACCCTAAGAGAGAGTCAGAGAGCACCAGGGCCCAGACTCAGATAGTCTTACTGGAGGGCCCTACACCGATCTTCTAAACTTTTCTAATCTGCAATCCTGTGCCTATTGCCAACAAGGTCCCTTTCCTGCTTCTGCAGCGCCACCTGCAGTTGCAATGTATCCGTCTGCCAGCAATCCTGATGTGCTACAGTTTCCTCTGCTCCCTAAGTGGGCTTAATTACTGCCTTTCTGTGAGTCCTCGGAAGCCATGGGGCCTCCTGCTGATTGCCTCCCTCATCCGGACAATTGGCTTCTGTCTTTGGCTTGTCTTTGTGCTATTCAAGACTTAATAACTGCATCTCTATAAGTTACATTTAAATTTTGGAGTCCCTCCCCCCCTCTAGGCCTGGTGATGTAGTGGTTATTCTTTGGACTGCTAATCACAAGGTCAGCAGTTCAAGACCACCAGTTGATTCACAAGAGAAAGACCAAGATGTTTTTTCTCCTGTAAAGATCGACAGTTTCTGAAACTCACCGGGGAGTTCCGTCTTGTCTGAGAAAGTTGCTATGAATCAGAATCAGCGTGATGTCAGTGAGTTTGAGGGCTTTTAAAAACCTTTCCTTAGAAGGAAACCTGATGGTATAGGGGATTGCATACAGGGCTACAAGGTCAGTAGTTGGAAAGCCTGGACAAACGGATCCCCTGCCCATCCTAATGAGTCAGCACTGCCCAGTCCATCCACCGTGTCTAGCATCTCTCCGGCCCGGTCCAGGACTCCTCAGGCACCAGTACTGGCCCAAGGAGTCACAGCTGTTAGGTTCTCTGAGGAATCAGGACGCAGGAGATCTGCCGGGCCATCCCAGCACACGGAGGCCGAATATGGAGTCGTGTCCAAATCTATGGGATCGAACACGGGAACCCATGGGGCTGTTCACGGCTGCACTCAGAGAATTTTCCAATGGAGAGGGGCCTTGGGCCTCACCAAAGAGGCTTGGTGGCTTTTAGGGGCTTGGACATTAGGTAAAGTCAGCAGTTTGCACCCACCCTCTTCTCTATGGGGATAGGATGAGACTGCTCTATTCCCAAGAAGATGGACACAGTTTCAGCCTCAGAAACACAACAGGGACAGTTCCACTCTGCCCCCTTGGGTCCCCGTGTGAGTCCTCATCGAATCCTTGGCAGTGGGTGGGGGAACATCATCTAGGACAGAAAAGCCACAAACCAAATCCAGCGCTTTGCCCACGATTCCACTTACAGGTCAGCGGAGACCTTGGCGGCCTCCTGTTCCACTGTACTTGAAAAGCAACCTTGCAGCTAGCAGCCCAATGCTTAACCCACAGTGCCACCGGGGTGCCACATGGATACAGCAGGGCACCGTGGTTGGCATTGTCACTGTGCACGACGGAAACTAGATCCCTCGTCAACTTCTCATGCTACTAGCGTGGATGTAAAATGCTTTAGGAGTTCAGAGAAATGTTTATATCTATATTTCCTGCTCTAGGTCATTCGATAACTTCGCGTTTGCATTCTTCCTACTTACTCTTATGACATGAAATTTTAAAAAATGTCATCTATTACCTACTTTGTAGAAGGCTTCAGAAGACAGTGGGAGTCCCAAACCCATTTGCAGAGAATCTAGTCAGAGGATCCGCTGCCAGATCTTCTAAGCGGGACACATGAATCCTGGTCCGCCCCACTGGCAGGCGGAGGTCATTGTGACCTTGATTATGCTGGCTCAAACTTGTTCTTGGCTGGTTGACACTTCTTCCGAATTGGTTCTGGGTTAAAGTGACCAGAGGTCCCGCTTTTGAACAATTTTCCCTGCAACCCGCAGCGTTTTTAAAAAGTCCAGATTTTTGGAAAGAATGCATGACAAGCTAGGGAATGGCAGGAGAACGCGAAAGGAATATACCCCCTCTACCTCCTCTTCCCCCACCTTCTGGTCAGTGGTGTTCCGGCATTACCACTGTTAAAATCTGGAAATCTGGTCACTTTATTCTGGGTGCGAGTGTCTCTTAGATGTTCCCTGACAAAAACTCCTTCCCTGGCTTCTTGATGTTGATGGGGTCTTCTCCTTCTCACCTCTTATTTGTATTCTTGTCTTTGCACTCATAAGTTCGTATCCTTACCACCCTGGTGTAATTTGTTTACCACTGTTTTCTCCTGTGAATCACAGGCAGTGTGGAGGTATAATGACCATAATTGACAGAAGGTGTTATAGGAAACGGGTGTTAGAGAGGGAAAGGGGATTTCTGGAGTAAATACTGAAGGTGGGTGTGGGCAGGGAGCCCTGGCAATGATCATGATTGAATAGTTTTGGGGTCTAATCAACCACGGGTTGGGAGGAGGGGAGACACACAGGGAATGCTGTATGATAGATACGGTGGTGACTGTACCATCCCCCTCGATAGGAACGCACGATTGAACTATTCAACTGTATGATATGCAAGTAACGTACCAATAAAACCGTTGGAACAAAACGGTATTTGTTTCTATTGCTTCAATCCCAGCCTTTCTGAGTTTCAGCTGCGCTTTCCTACCCAGGTCCAGGAATTTTAGTTTTCCTGTCTTTGGCTGCCATCTAGCGGCTCGCGTGAGTCATGACAGGTAAGTTGGATGCTTAGGCAGGGAGGTGTGACGATTAAGGCAAGGGGAGAGAAAGATAGGGCAGTCTGTTTCTGTAAATATTTGCAGTTTTCATCTATTCACATGTTGTACACCTTACCCTCCGGGGCAGCGCCAGCCTGTCTGACTGTGTCGCTATGGGGAGGAATCAACTGCACAGTTGTGGGATTTTTACACTTTTTTTTGGTTTTGCTTTTAAGCAGGGAGGGAGAAGCACAGGTATGTGCCTGACCACTAGCTTCCAGGGGTGCACCCACAATTATTATGGTACATCCACCCCTCCCCATATTGCCAGAATATCACCCACCCGGGGGTGCCACTGTTTACCGCCACCCCATCCCCTCTGGACAAGTACGGGAAACGTGTCTGGGCAGGAGATCCCTGTGAGGGCCAGAGACTGGCTGTTTATGTGACTAGAAAGCCCAGTCGTTCTCTCTGGAAGCTGCTTCTCCTTCTTTGTTTCCCTGGGAATGGCCAGCAGGTCTTTACCTTCACCAAGACTTGGATTGTGGGGCGGAAAGACCTACGAGATCCTCCTGCCCATTTTCTTTACTTGTACAGAGGGGTCGGTGGGTCTGAAATTATCTTGTTTAATTCATGAAACGGTCCACTGTGCAGCTGTGGGAGGGGAAGGGAGGTGAAAGCGGGGGAGGGGAATGGGAGAGGGGGAGGGGAGGGAGGCGAGAGGGAGGGGAGGGGAGAAGAGGAGAGAGCCCTCTCCCTGGGAACTCCTGGAGGTGGTATCCACTTTCTGGAAGCCATGGTTCGGCCTCCCCCCAAAGGAGGTGTTGCTTTGTCGAAATACAGACAGTGCAATCTTGAAAGGGCCTTCCTTAGACAGGAACGTGATTCTCAGGCCCAGGAAGCTGGCTCCCCGCCGTGGCTCTGCAAAAAAAACGGCCAGTCCTTCTCCGAGGCCCGAGGGTGGGGTGGGGGTGGGGGTACAAGATAAGTCACTGAGCAGGGCTTTCTTAATTCTGAGCATTTTCTTAGACCGTTTGCACCGATAGCTGTTCTCTAAAACCATCAGGAGGAGGACATTATCTTTGGCAAAGCAGAGGGGCGGCAAAAAAGAGAGGAAGACCTTTGATGAGATGGGTCAACACAGTGGCTGCCACAATGGGCTCAGACATGTGAACACTGGGCAGGTGGGGGCGGGGGAAGGCGGGACAGAGTGGCGCTGGGTGTCCATCGGGTCCCTATGAGTCCCACAATGGTGATGCCACTCAGCATGGCCTTCCTCTCCTTCCCGCATGGAGCACGCCCTACCTTCCAATCCACCATAGAACCTACCTGTTTATGATGTCTGCTGTAATGGCCCAAGTCCTTTCTCGGCTATGTTGTTTGTTTACTACAACAACCCAGGTCCTAGAACAGCACCTGATATATGGTCGACAGTATTTGCTGAGCGGATGAATATTGTCTTAACAGGAATATTCCACCACCACCACCACCACCACCCCCCTTTTTTTTTTTT
>PVJH01014756.1:25346-55923 GCA_004026705.1 Nesogale talazaci | reverse complement strand
CCAATGAGACCTGTGTGGGCCTGGCCTTCTCCTGAGAATTCTGGGAAATCCAGGACTTCTTTCTTGGAAGCAGGAAGCACTCCCTCCCTCCCTTGGAAACACTCAACTGACAAGGCTCACTTCCTGCAAAACATCCCTGAGGAGAAGCCACGTGGACCCACCCTGATGCCGCCCTGGGTGCTGAGAAGCCATGGAGAGAGCCCTGCCAGTGACTGAGATGTTTACACCACTGGATCCCAAGACTTTACCCACTGACCTGTGGTCGCCCTGCATTTGGCATCATTGCATGTGTTTCATGAGTCTCAAAGGGACTTTATAGACTGATACTGGACATGGGGACATACTGGACGTTGGACTTACGGACTTGCTCTGGACTGGATTGGGATGTTTTCTCAATGTTCAATTGCTCTTGTAGCTAAATCTCTTTCTTATGCACACATGCCTGTGTATGGATTTGTTTCTCTAGTCTACCTCGACTAACACAAATACCTTCAGTCTAAAAGCTAACCACATTTGTTCAGGCTCCTCAGGTGCACCCCCAAGTAATCACACAGAGCCAGTCAATCATGTGGTCTAGCAGTCAGAATGTAAGAGTTTTTACCTCAACAGAATACACCAAGCAACAAGGATATCCTCTGCGATTCCTTCTTGGCATAGTTGCAGTACGATTACATCATAGTGGAAATTTTCAACTCTCCCTCCAGGAATGAGTTTTCATGCAGAGAATAATGTGTTTAAAAGGCATCTTTATTTGCACTGCTTTCTTATTTCAGCTTGCTAGTGTACTAAATAAAACAAGTCAAATTAAGAAGACCGTGCAAATTTGCATTGCTTGGTGTGCTAAACCTACCACTTGTCTGTCAGTGTGTTACACGGTGGTGACGTGTGTTGCTGTGATGCTGATGGCTATTTGAAATACCAGAAGGATCACCCAAAGTGAACAAATTTGAGCAAAGCTTCCAGACTATGAAGAAAAAGATAAACTGTCCACCCCGAAAGAATTAGCCACGAAAAATCCTTTAGAAAAATTCCAAAACATCAAGTGCTGAACATCTCATTAAAAGAAGCAGAAGACTGTCAGAGACTGTACCAGAAGATGAGCAGCTCAGGTAGGGAGGGACTCAAAATCTCCTAGTAGAGTCAACTACAATGACATGGAAGGAGGAGAGCCTGGGGGAGTAAAGTCTTTGGGACTTTCATTTACTGACGGGGCACAAGGCAAAATACAAAGAAATAGCTGCAAACATCCATTAATTGTTGGAACTTGGAATGTATGAAGTATGCATATAGGGAAAGTGGAAGTTTTCAAAATGGAGTGGAACACATGAAGATCTATATTTTAGGGGTTAGATGGTATACAATATTGCTTGATGTGACTAAACTATGGAATGTTATGATATCTCTGAGAACTTCCCATAAAGTGATTTTTCTTAAGTGAGGATTATATTCTAGGAGTTAGTGAGCAAAAATGGACGGGTACTGACCACTTCGAATCAGACAAGAATATGGTTTACTACGCTGGGAGTGAAATAATCAAGAAGAATACATTGTATTATTCATCAAAAAATATATTTCAAGATCTACATTTAAGTACAATGATGTCTGTGATTGGATGATATCTGTCTGCATACAATACAACTAGCATTCAAATTTACATATCAACCACTAAAGCGAGTGATGAAGAAAATGAGAAATTCTACCAACTTTGGGAGACATTGATTGAACATTCTATCTGAAATGGATCAAATATGTAATCCAGATGCATTGGTATTTATTGGAAGTTGGAATGATAAAGTTTGAAACCAAGAGGAAGGAAGAGGAGTTGGAAAATATGGTCTTAATGATAGGAATGAAGCTGACAAATACAGTATGGAATTTGAGTTGCTTAGTGTACCAAACCTACCACTTGTCTGTCAGTGTGTTATACAGTGGTGACGTGTATTGCTGTGATGCTGATGGCTATTTGAAATACCAGAAGGAACACCCAAAGTGAACAAATTTGAGCAAAGTTTTCAAACTATGAAGAAAAAGATACTGTTCACCCCTAAAGAATTAGCCACTGAAAACCCTTTAGAAAAATCCCAAAACATCAAGTGCTGAACATCTCGTTAAAAGAATTGTAAATACATTTTTAAGAACAACACAAAATGCTTTACACATACACTTAACCAGAAAAACATACAGAAATCAAATTGGCTACATCTGTGGGAAAAAACGATGGAGAAACTCAGTGTCAGCAGCTAAAGCCAGATCAGGGGCTAACTGTGGAACACAGAATCAATTGCTCGCATGTAAGTTCAGGTTGAAGCTGAAGAAGAAATTTAAAAATTCACCAGACTCCAAATGCAACCTTGAATCTATGCATTTTGAGAACAGATTTGATGCACTGAGCACTCACTCATGCCAAAAGACCTGATGAGTCATGGGAGGACATCAAGAATATCATACACGCAGAAAGAAAAAGGCCATTGAAAAGATAGGAAACAAAGAAGAGATCAGTGTGGATGTCAGAAGAGACTCTGAAACTTGCTCTTAACCACAGAGTAGCTAAGGCAAATGGAAAAATGATGGTGTCTAAGAGCTACCCAGAAAACTTCAAAGGGCAACTCGAGAAGACAAAGTCAAATATTATAAAGAAATGTGTACAGTTCTAGGTTAGAAAACTGATGCTCAATGTATCTTATACTGAAAGAACTACTGAACAATTCAAGCCTATAGCTGCAATATTGAAAAATCCCATGGGCAAAATATTGAATGATGTAAGAAGCATCAAAAGAAGATGGAAAGAATACACAAAGTCACTATACCTAAAGAACTAGTCAACGGTCCATTATTTCCAGAGAAAGCACATGAATAAGAACCAGTGGTGTTGAGAAAAGAAGTTCAAGCTACACTGAAAGCATTAGCCATAAACAAGGCTCCAGGAAGTAATACCAATCAACAAATGAATGAAACATGGATAGCACTCTTCTGTCTATGCGAGGAAATTTGGAAGACAGCTACTTGGCCAACTAACTGGAAGAGATCTATAATTTTACCCCTTCCAAAGAAAGATGGCCCAAGAAAAATGTTCAAATTATATAACCATAACATTAATACCACATGCAAGTAAAGTTTTGCTGAAGACTATCCAACAATGGTTGCAGTAGTACATTAACAGGGAACTGGCAGAAGTTCAGGCAGCTGAATACCAGAAATATGTTTAGTTGGGTTTCATTGACTACATGAAGGCATTTGACTATGTGGACCATAACAAACTATGAATAACTGAGAAGAATGGGAATTCCAGAACACTTCCTTGTACTCATGTGGAAACTGTACACTGATCAACAGGTAACTGTGCAAGCAGAAGAAGGGACTGTGTCCTTCCACCATACTTTTCGATCTCTATGCTGAACAAATGATCAGAGAAGTTGGGTTATATAGAAAAGAATGAACATGATGCTTAGAGGAAGTCTTATTAACAACCTGCAATAGACAGATGACAGAACCTGATTGTAAGGAGAACATGAAGCATTTGCTGATGAAGAGCCAGGACGGTAGCCTACAGTATGGAACAGAACTTAATATAATGAAAACCCACCTCCTCACAACTGGACCAATAGGTCACATCATGATGAATACAGAAAAGATTGAAATTGTCATGGGTTTCATCTTGCTTGGATCCACAACCAATGCGCATGGAAGCAGCAGTCTCCAGGTCAATGGATACATTGCATTAGGTAAATCTACTGCACGAGGCCCCTTTAAAGTGTTCAAAAGCAGATATGTGACCTTGATGACTAAGGTCTACCTGACCTAAGGCATGGTGTTTTCCATTGCCTCATATGTATGTGAAAGTTGAACCACGAATAAGGAAGAGGGAAGAAGAATCTATGCATTTGAATTATGGTGCTAGTGAAGAATATTGAAAATATCATGGACTGCCAAGAGGAAAACAAAATGTTTGGAATGAAGTACAGCCAGAATGCTCCTGAGAAGCAAGGACGGTGAGACTTTGTCTCAAGTCCTTTGAAGCTGTTGTCAGGAGAGACCATTCCCTGGAGAAGGATATCAGGTTTGGTAGAGTAGAGGGCCAACAAAAAAGAGAAAGGCCCTCAACTAGATTGTACAATGGCTGCAATGTGACAAAAGACTAACTTAGGACTGAAAAATATTGTGAGGATGGTACAGGCTGATGCAGTGTTTCGTTCTGTTGTACACAGGGTTGCTATGTGATGGGACCAACCTGCTGACACATAACAACAACCAAAAATGGGACGGTACTACATGCTATAGAACATATTGTGAAGAATGGAAATCCGAGACAATTCTGTTAGCAAAATCTTGAATGATGCGAGAAGCATCAGAAGAAGATGGAAGGAATACACAGAGTGCCTGGACATGTCGATTGATTGACATTCACCAACTTCAGGAGGCAGCATATGATCAAGAATCCATGGTATCAGAGAGAGAAGTCTAAGTTTTACTAAAGGCATTTGCAAAGTCAAAGCTCCGGGGTGGAAAGGAATACCAATTGAGATACTTCAACAAACAGATGCAGCACTGGAAGCACTTTTTTATGCCAAGAGATCTGAAAGAAGGCTCCCTGCTGACTAACTAGACGGGATTGATACCTGCATTCACTCCAAAAAACATGATCCAACAGAATGTGTACATTAGATTAATATCATTATATTAACAATACCACCAACACCCATATAAAAGTTTGCAAAAGATTATTCAAAACCAGTGGCCAGGAACTGCCAGAAATTTAAGTCAGATTCAGAAGAGGGTATGGAATGATGTCAGATGGATCTCAGCTAAAAGCAGGACATTCAGAGAGATGTTTATCTGTGTCTTATTGGTGTGGGTATTGGACAATGTGGATCATAACAATGTATGGATAATAATGAGAACATTAGGAATTCCAGAGCGCTTAATTGTGCTCATATGAAACCTATTGTGCTCATATGAAACCTGTATGTAGACCAAGAAGTGATAGTCATTTGAAAAGAACAAGGGGTGGGGGTGTCTACACGATTTAAAATTGGAAAATGGATGTGTCAGAGTTGAATTCTTTCCCCCTACTTACTCGATCTGTATGCTGCGCAACTCATTGGAGATGGTGACTTTATTTTATGAAGAAGATCACTCTATCAGGATTGGAGGAGGGCTTGTGACATGCCGGTGACACAACCTTGCTGACTGAGAGTCAAGACACTTGAAGCACTCATTGATGAAGATCAAAGACTCCAGCCTTCAGTATAGATTGATGACACCTCAGGATAACGAAAAGAAAACCCCTCACAATTGGGCCAAAAGACAACAACATGATAAATAGAGAAATGATTGAAGTTATCGAGGATTTTATTGTACAGGATCCACAATCAACACACTTGGAACCCAATCAGGAAATGAAATGACGTATTGCATTGGGCAAATTGGCTGCAAAATAGCCTTTTAAATTGCTAACAAGCGGGCTGAGCCCCGGTGGCGTCGTGGTTGTGCGCGGGACTGCGGCCCACTGGGACGGAGGTTCAATTCCAGCAGTGGGGCTGGGCCTCCTACTCCCACCACTGGAGAATAGTGATGCCCCCCCGCCCCCCAAAAAAATGCTAACAAGCATGAAACGCAGGGAGCACTTGGGCTACATGAAGATACTTGAAGATGATTGTAATCGATGAAATGAAACAAAATGTGTACGGACGGTTTCATTAAAAAATTTTTCTGCTACGTCAACCTCCTCCCCATTTACAATAAAAAGGGAGAGATCAGATAGTGTGAGATATGACAAAATAATAATAATTTATAAATTATCAAGGGTTCGTGAGGGAGAGGGCAGAGGGGAAGGAGGGTAAAAATGAGGAGCTGATACCAAGGTCTCAAGTAGAAAGCAAACATTTTGAGAATGATGATGGCAATAAAGGTACAAATGTGCTTGACATACAATGGACGGATGGATGGATTGTGATAAGAGCTGTATGAGCCCCCAATAAAGTGATTAAAACAAACTTAAAAAGTAAATTTTAAAAAGCAGCGGACATGTTACGGTGCTTGGCAGAGTATGTTTATTTATGTATTGCGAAAAACGATGTACAAGCCCCCAATATAATGATTTTTAATTTAAAAAACTGTAAAAAAAAAAAAAAAAGAAAATATAGCATCTTGAGGACGAAGGTGGACCTCAGTCAAGCCAGGGTATTTTCCATCGCTTCCTATGTATGTAAAAGCTGAAAATTGAGTACGTAAGTTAGAGGAAGAGTTGACGCCATTGAGTTATGATGCTGGTGAAGAATACTGAATATGCCACGAACTGCCAGAAGAATGAACAAAGCCATCTTGGAAGAAGAGCGGGCAGAAGGCTTCTTCTAAAAAGGGGATGGGGAGAAATGATAAAAGGGTTCAAGGGGAAGGGGGGGAGGAAGGGTAATATAGGGAGCTGATAATGGGGGCCTGGAGGGAGGGAGAATGTTTTGAGAGTGATGATGGCAATGGGGGTGTAAAAGTGGCCTGCATACAACTGATGTTGTTAGGGATTGTCATGGGAGTTGTATGGGCCCCCAATAAAATGGTTCATTAAAAAAAAAAAGAAAGAAAAAAAAACTGAAAACAAAACAAAACAAAAAAAACTTGAAGATCCCAGGTCTTTGTCCCACATACTTTGGGTGCTATCATGAGGGGCCAGTCCTTGGAGAAGGAGATGATGCTTGGTCAAGACAGAGAGTCCCAAAAAGAGGAAGAGCTTCCCGCTGGATGGACACCATGCCTGCAATCAAGAGGTTCAACATCAGTGTCTATGAGGAGGACACACACAGGGCAGCGTTTTGTTCTGCTGCTCACTGGCTCGCTATGAATCGGAACTGTTTCTATGGTACCTTAACGACCACGAACAAAAGTGTACGGACCGTTCAGCCACTATGGGAGTGCTGAGAAGCTGAGCTCGGGAATCCTGGTGACGTCCGTCGCTGGACCTGTACCGACGGAGGCCGACGTGAAGACATCTGCAAGTTATCAGACCTTATGTGAAGCAGACACATGGCAGCACCTGCCGGTAGGCTTCTTTTAGCATCGGGACATCTGGGGCTGGTTCTGTTGACACCACATCAATTCTCATTTCTCCATAAAGTTCTGCCCCCACCCCACCCCCGGGGAAGCACTTAAAAAGAATAAAGATCAGGAGGCAACATAAAACGTGGGCTCCAGCTTCTGTAAGGCAGGCCTGGATGCGTCACCGGCAGAAACAAGAGCATTTCAAACAGACAAAGCCTCATCCTGGAAGAATTAGGAGGCAGGACTCCTAAGCTGGATTGTGGATGACAGGGTGAATCCGTTTAGCTGTGTGGGACACGCTCGTAACAGGATGCGTGGGTAACATGTTCCAGCATTAAGGTAGTGAACATTGCAAGTTCCATTTCTTGGTTCAGTGATAATGGCTCCGTTTTATTTCATTTCTGCACAGAAATTGAGAGCTGATGGAAGGCAAAATATATGCAACTCCCCAGACCACATCTGGAGAAAGGAAGATGGCACATGCGAGCTGGGAATGCAGACGTGTGGAGGAGAGTGTCTCTGAAGCTGCAGAGGATGCGGGTCAGCTCAAGGTCATGGGGCACCCAGACAGCCGCACATACCCACCTCCTCATTTTGCAGGGTAAAAACAAAACAACCCACAGACAGGTAGAACAGAAAACGTACATGCAGCCAGTGTTGGAAATTTGACAACGAATGTCTCAGGCCTTTCTTCTTCTGTACTAGTTGAAGAATCAGAAATTGCTTACCAGGATAAAAACTGAAATCCAACAAGCCACGGGCTCTCAATGCTTCCCGGAGCTCCTTGTCATGCTCGGCCTGCATTCATATCTTCTCTCCTCCCTTCAGAGTCTCTGATGCATGAACCACACCACGCTCCCTGCACCCTCTGATCAAGCCATGGCTTTGCATATTCCTCTCTCTTGCATCGATCCTGACTCTTCCATCTGGCAGACGCCTACCCACTGTCTCAAGCCTAAGCCCATGTGTTTTATTTTCCTGTGTTATTTCTTCTGACAGTCCCTCTTCCTTCCTCACAGTAAGGCCCCTCTAACTTTATGTACATGTGGTAATGACTCCTGGCTCTCCTCTAAATTCCATTGAAGATGCCATTGGCTATTGGCCTGGCCAAAGAAGACGGCAAACGACCCAGCAGATTCGACCCTTTGGGTGTCCCAGGTGTTGTTGCATAACCCTGAGTCTGTTCCAACTGTTAAGCCACCCAGTATGACAGACGAGAACTGTCCCGTAGCAGCTTCCGAAGCCACAGTCTCTACAGGAGCAGATCGCCAAGTCTCGTCCCCTCTTGGTGAGTTTGGATGGCTGACCTTTTAGTAAGTCCATCAGGGCTCCTTTCCGTGTCCTTCCGAACCTAAACCAAACGTGCTGGCCTAGAGCCGCGTCTACTCATAGGGACAAGGGATGTAATCGATAGCACTCAAACCTAAGGCGGTGGTGGCTGTCCATGGTTATGAAATCGTACCACGGAGGTAGCCCTGCCACCCACCATGAAGGAGGGAGGGAGTTCCGTTTTCAGCAATCAGGTGCTCAAAGCTCATACCCAGGTATGTGCTTGGCCTCAATGGTCCTCCTCCAAAGAATAATTCTAGAAAACCAATGTCACTTCTCAAACGACCAGGATGGCTCTGAAGATGGTGTGTTCAGGAGCTTCTTCACCGGGATTCGTGTCTCTTCCCCAAGGCTCAGAGGTGGGCGGCACTGAATGGCAGAGCCCCATCTGTCATTTGTTGGGGGGTCACACTGTGATGACCCGTGTGTTGCTATAATTCTAGAAGCCAAGGCACCGTATTTCAAATACCAGCAGAGCACGAGCATCCACCTTGGGCAGTTTTCACTGGATCTTCCAGACTAGGACTAATTTGGAAGATAGACTTGATGATCTACTTCCCAAAACGAGTCCATGAAAACCCTCTGGTTCGCAGCAGAAGGCTGTCTCATCTAGTGCTGAAAAGTTAGTGCCCTTGGGATAGACAGGCCTCAAAGGACACAGTTGCTGCAACAATGGACTTGAGCATTATGAAACGACACATCCGACAGCACTTTGTTCTTTTGTCCAGCGGGCAGCCATGAGTCAGAGCTGCCTGGACACCCTCTCTGTTAGTCTGTAGCAGCCACATTTGTCTTCACTGATATTTCAAGGTCATGGCCCCCTCTCTGCCCAACCATCCACCCACCCATTCCTTTTTCTTTTCAGAAAAAAAAAAATTGTAGCTCAATTTATTGCTACTATTTTTAGTGTAGTGGTGAAATTGTGGGTCAGGATGGAGGGGGAATTTATTCCTTCCACACAGAAGGATAAATGTGAGAGCTTCTGAACACACTGTCTTAAAACCACCTCAAGAGATCTATTCGCTAAACTGAGAGGCAGGAAATTAGGGGTTGGGGCGGTGGGGTTAACCGTAACTTCCTGTGCTTTTTTCATATATTCTTGATGGGATCGTTGGAATACGAAAAGTTCAGTGTTGAGAGGTAGCAGCTTTTCAAGTTGATCCTATAAAAATCCCATCACAACTGGTGTATTCCAGATGTGGTAAACACCAGAGCTAGAGGAGGAATTCTGGGAAGGGTGTGCTGCCCCTTTTTGGATTTGGACCCATCTGTTACATGTTGCTCTGGGTCCTCTGGTGTTTACGAACATTCCCAAGGTCCACATACCAACCTACCAGTTTCCCTAAGGGACACAGTCTCTTTCCTTGTGATGCGTTAACCTCGTCGATAATAATTTCATTTGTCGGGCTGAACCCCGGTGCCGTAGTGGTTGTGCGCAGGACTGTGGCCCACTGGGATGGAGGTTCAATTCCAGCAGTGGGGCTGGGCCTCCTACTCCCACCGCCGGAGAGCAGTGATGCCAAAAATTTTTTTTTTCATTTGTCCTTTTACAAAACTGAAATCCAGCTGATTTCTATTCATGTGGTATAATAAACATGAAGTGTTTCTGAATGCCAGGCACCTAATCAGATGAAGGAAACCTTTATGTTGGCCAAAGTCCAGGGCTACTGCAAGATAGTGACTTTCTCCATGAGCTCATCCATCTGAGAAAGTTGCTTCCCATCCACCCTTCTCTAGCCCTTCTCAGGGGCCAGGGCCTCCCAGAGAAGATTCTTATTTGTATAAGGTCCTATCTGGGGATGCCCCATCTTAAAAAAAAATTAATAAATCATTTTATTGGGGGCTCTTTTTTATTTTAATAAATCATTTTATTGGATCTATTCTTTTTAAAATTTATTTTCTTTTATTTCTTTCTTCTTTTTTCTCACATCATTTATATTATGAATAGTTGGTGGGGCCAACTGACTTGGGGGAAAGACCAAATACACAGGCCTAAAATGAGGATTGAATTTTGAGACCAGATGATTTCTTTCATGAGCTTGTTTTTCCCTGGCAGCTGAGTTACTTGTCGATGTATGGAGATTTGATTGAGTGCTTCCCTCAGGGAAGGCTTAAGGAAGAGGCAGGACAAAGTGCCTGCTCTCTGACAGAAAGCTTCCTGGGTAAAGGGACAATAACTTGAGTGCAGGCTGTGGCAGAATCACCATCTAGACACACTCCACGGAGAGACTAACCTTCAGTGACCTTCCAGAAGGGAGTCAGTCCTAACCCCCACCCTCCCAAATGCAGGCACCTCGATTCTTACCCTGATCACACTTCGAGGCTGTATTTTACAATTGGTCACGTGCAAAAAAGAATAGATAGAAGGACCTTAGAAGGGAGAAGACTCCAACTCACTTTGGACAGACATCGTCAGGAAAGGGCAATTCCTTGACAAGAGCATCACCATGGGTAGAGTAGAGGGTCAGCTGACAGGAAGGAAGACGTCAATGAGCTAGACTCCCAAGGGTCCTGAAGGTGACACATGAACGTGAGCTGTGAGAGAGACCTGAGGGTCGAGGTGACTAGCTAGAGCCCACAGCTTGGCCTTCTTTCCTGTCACTCCATCCCTTTCCTCACTCGGAAAGTCTGAGATCTGTCTCCATCTATCCAGCAGGAGATGGAACTGGCCTAGATGTTGGTGTTCTAGAAATACAACACACACGCGCGCACACACACACACACACACGGGATTTCAAAGGCTTCAGATGCAGAAAAAGAATGTGTATACTTCCCTAATCATGTTTCTACTATGACATGCTGAAATAAGTTTTTAGATCTATTTATTAACCACCATCCCCCCAAAACCCTCCAAACTTCCTGCTATCAAGTTGATGCTGATCCATAACCATCCTACAGCTCAGGACAGAACTGCCCTGTGAATTTTCAAGACTGAAACTCTTCTGGGGAATAGAAACCCTTCTCTTTCTCCCACAGTTTAAATAGATGATTAGATTTTTTTTAAAGGAAGGGTGGGGTATCTTAAACATACTTTGTCCATTAAATCTCTCATCCTCTATCCTCTCCCACCAAGCTTGACCAGGGTGGTTAGTGGAAAATTCAAGAAATTGATTCTCTGGATAATTTTGAGGCATTTTAAGGAGCTCATGGAGAGAAGAAGCCAGGAAGAAATCCCTGGTAGTGGTGTTACAGAGGGACTTTTGAAGGTCAAACGAGAATACTACGAATGTTAATTCTTTGAGAATTGACTCTGTAGCCACACTCACACATCCCATCTCTACAAGTCTTGAGCAATCAGCTACGTACCCAAGTGTCTTGTACGAGCAGTTTCTTCAAAAAGATCAGGTAAAGGAGCTAGCTGGCATGAACATGAGAGATGAGACCAGCCACAGAAGTGGGGTGAGCATGAGCACAAGTCCCCTGAGAAGAGAGATGTGCAACCACAAACGGCCATAGGGATATAAGCTCCGGAGCATGCAAAGGCTTCTGGGAGGGCATCTGAGTCCCCACAGGATGTGTGATAGGGCTTGAGCTAATTTTATTTAAGTTTCAAAGGGCAGGGTGACGTCAACAGACATCTGGGTTACACTTGTTATCAAGGAATAAAAACGAAGACACAAGAGGCATGCTTATCAAATTTGTGGTGGACAGGAAGCTGAAAGCAACAACAAATACATAATTAGACTCCACAAAACTCTCAACAAGCTGGAATACCAGCCTGAATTTAATAAGTGGAAAGCTAATAAGGATGAAGGGAATATCCTGCACTTGAGATGATGATGAAGAAGGAGAAAAAAATAAAACTAAGCTATCTATATAAAACACATTTAAAGGAGTTAGGGGGTTGACTCAGCAGAGGGCACCCCCAAAGTAGGGGGATCCTGATTCTATTGTAATAGAAGATGAGTTCTAATCAGTTCCATTCTTCTTGGTTAGGTCCCTGGAAGGACAAATCCAGGTCTGTCTACTGCGCATCACAAGGGATAAAAACCAGAAGGTGTTCATTGTAATTATAGAGCCCCAATGCACATGACTCCAGACAGTGGTGTTATCTGCCGAAGAGACACATCAGGAGAGACGTGAGAGACCTCTTCAATGATCTTGAAGTCCGTCATGTGGAAGAAGGAGCAAGCATATTGTGTTGCTCTGGGTTCTACAGAGCAACTGAACCCACAGAAGATAGAAGTAGATAAATGATTGGTGATGGATAGACGATAGAGAGAGAGATCGAGAGATATTAAGAAAAACAACCTGCTGCTGTCAAGTCAGTTCTGACTCGTCAGGACCTTGTAGGACGGAGTAGAATTGCCCCATCGGGTTTCCAGGGCGGTGGTCTTGAAGGAAGCAGACTGCCTCATCTTTCTGCCTCGGAGACAAGCTCTCAGTTACTCAGCCGCTGAGCATGCCAGCATTGTGCCATGGCGTTCCTTAGATAGAGAGCTCTTTATTTCAAGGAAGAAAGCATGCAATGGCAAAGGCTAGCAAGTCCAACATCCACAGGCCAGGAGACTGGCTGAAAACCTCAGCAGCTTTGAGTCGGAAATTTGTGGTCAATGGCAGGCTGAAAATTCCTACAAGAATCTCTTCCTTCGCCTTCTACCTTCTGGCCACCTTTGTTTTTGTGCTGCAGGTCTTCAATGGATGAGACCCACTTACATTATGAAGGGTAGTGTGGTCGTTATATAATCTGTTGTCCATTTGAGACTTAAGAGGGAAGGGGTGGAGTTTAGCCTGTCAATCAGGTTGCAGCTTGATGAGCTCATTTGGAGGTGGTAAGGACACATTCCCTCCTCCATCAATTTCCATTCCCCAACGGTGGCTTTGGTAACATAGCTTAAATCCGTTACAGGGGATGGCATGAAGCTCAGGCTGGGCACATCTGGCTTTCTAGGTTCTAGAACATCCCACAGCTTCAGCCCACTGGAGGCGGGACACACACTCAAAGACATTTCTGTGTACAAGACACCTAGACCTAATCTAGGGTCCTGAAGCTGGAGAAACCATGTGGACACCTCTGCTCGTGCTGAGATGATTCCACCGCCACTGGATCCACAAGACTTTCCACCCACTGACCTGTGATCTTCCGCATTTGGTGTCATTGCATGTGTTGTGTGAGAGTGAAGAGATCGTTATGGATTGATATTGGCTATACGGGCTAATATTGGACTTATGGACTTGATCTGGACTGAGCTGTTTTCTCAATATTCAACTGCTCTTTATATAAACCTCTTTTTTATACACAAGAGTCTTCCTGGATTTGTCTTTCTAGTCTACCAGGACTAACACAGGTAGTCTTCTTCTTCTTCTTCTTCATTTTTGTTTAAAATTAATCTATAACTTTATGAAGACAACAACTAAAAGGGTAGAATGAAGTTTCTATTTAAACAAAGTTTTCACAGAAACCTAACACGCGCGTAAGAAAGTTTACAGTGCAGTTCTTGATGCCGCCAAGACGATGTCAAGAACTGATGAATCTCAATTTAAGACAAGGCTTCAGCTAATTCTTAGAATTGAAAGCATTTTTTAAAAAGCGAATCGCTGCCCCAGTATGAACGTTTGCTCCCGAGTCAACACTTGAATTGATTCAATGAAATCTGTGCTGCTCCTGATTGAGCTTGGATGCCAATGGTTTCAGAGTTCAAAGTTCAAAACCAGAGCCACTCCAAGAGTTTTCCCCCCTAAGAGCATGCACTGGCCTTTCCTATGCTTTCATTTCCTCTGCCACCCTCATTTGCCTCCTTGAAGAACTCTGAGTCAGAAGCTTAGATGGACAGGCTAGTATTTCTGACTTATTGAGAATGAATGGGTCTTCTTGTCAATTTTAAGAATTAGCCCCACTAAGGGAGAACAATCTGCTTGTACAAACAAAACAAAAAACTCTCACTGCCAAAGAGGCGGTGCTGACTGATTTTGACCCTATTTACGAGGTAGAACCTCTCCCGTGAGTTTCTAAGACTGTAACTCATGACAGGAACAGAAATCCCCATGTTTCTCCCACAGAGCCACTGGGGGTTTAGAACTGTTGACCTTGTTGACTCAGTCCTACAGGTAACCACTACATCACCAGGACTCCTATGTGTTTCCAATAAAACACATTCCCTCCTCTGTCAATTTCCATTCCCCAATGGTGGCTTTGGTAACATAGCTTAAATCCATTACAGGGGATGGCATGAAGCTCAGGCTGGGCACAGGTTTCTAGGTTCTAGGTTCTAGAACATTCCACAGCTTCAGTCTTCATTTATGTTGCTGTGTTAGGCTGGGATATCTCGAGAAACAAAGCCAGGGATAGGTACATATGTGTAAGAAAGCGCTTATATCAAGAAGTAATTATAGATCATGAAATCATCCCCACCCAGTCTAACACAAACCCATAAATCCAAGGCTAGTCCAGAAGTCCCTCTTCATGTAGCCTCACGTGGGTGACCTAGAAAGATGAAGAGAGAAGCAGGAGGCTCACAGGCTGATGGAGGTAGAGTTCTGTGAATCCAAGGTCAGTGGGAATATGGCAGGACACTGGCACCTCTCAAGGTCGAAGGCCCACATGGGACCATTCCTCAAGGCAGACTGGGTTCCAGCAGGCAGGAAGGCCGAGGGACAGAGAGAGAGATTGTCTCTGTTCATCTTGCCCTCAAACCAAAGGCTCATGACATCAAGGAGGTATCATCAGGCGGCGATTGGCGGCGATTTGATTGACAGGCTAACTTACCCCTAGCCAGGAATGTCTAGTTGACATAATCCCCAACGACCACAGTTGCCAATGACTTTTTTTAAAGGTAAATATATTCTGGACATAGAACCAAAGCAACAGTTGTTTGTTCTTTCTATTGTTTCACCATTTCTCCAGTCGGGCCCCAAATATTAGCAAACGTGATAGTACACATCCTCCTCCTTCTCCAACTACCTTCCCAATCCCAAATAAGATGCCAATAGTAGCCCCAAACTACACACATGCTATGCTGTAAAAATGTAGAGTTGACACTCGTGGAAAGAAGGCTGGGGGTTGCATCGATGCTTTTTCAAGATCTACATTACCTCTTTGCTCTCTCGCGCCCCACTCTGTAAATTTTATCCTTCATAGAAAGCCCTTTTCATTTCTCAGCAAAATGCAGAATGCTTGCCTCAAACTACTTATCTGTTCTCCCTCCACTGGGATGAGTGTGCAATGTCTACAGCCTGGGACAGTGACAGTTTTAAAGTATTTGGGATACTTGCTGCAGGGCACAGAGACTATGCCAATTCTTCAAAAGGAGTATCTTTCTACATCACTTAAAAATTCTTTGAAAATATAATTTCCAACTCCCACCAGGTCAGTGATGCCACACACACACACACACACACACACACATACACAAAGAAAATATAATTTCCAGATATTGCATAATATTCTAAATCCAACCATTCCCTTACTCTTGGGCACATACGTTCCTTCCCGTTTAACAGAACTTTCTAGCTGTCCTCTTCAAAGATAGAACAGAAGGCCATAAAAGGCAATGGGTTGTTCACCCTTGGCAATATTCCATCCGAGGCTAGACAACCATTTCTCAGAACAGGTTGGCCCCTTCCATTTTTGAAGATGCTGCTGCACATCCTTCTGAGCAGGTCTCTCCATCTCTGTTTCATCTTCCTCATTCCATGGTCTGACTTGACAGGCTGGGTGACATTCCAATTTGAAATACCTTCGTCATCAACCCATGCTCACACCATTCTCTATCTCCTGTCATTGTCCTTAACGTGTCTTGATATTGTCTGAATGAAAACACTGATGTCTCTGGCTCTTGTAAATGGGACCAAACCTGAGAATCAGTGTAAAAGACCTAAGCCAGAATGGAAGAGATTGACGATGGAGCAGGTATAAAGACACCATGAACTGATGACAACATCTTGGGGATGCTTTCTTGCCGCCTTTGGCTGCTATGTTAGGACTCTCCAGCAAGCCCCCAGGGAAGCCATTGAGCAGATAACTGTGTATCTCGTCCCAAACAGACACCACTCAGGTCACTCAGGCTGCATGAGAAGTGTCATCACTTCCCTAGGTGAGTGTGTCAGCCTGTCAGAGGTGTCAGATTGATGTTGGGGCATATGCCAGACCCCTGCCTTCTCAGTGAAGGGTTTTCTGTCAGTCTTTTCTTCAATATAGTTGGTCTTCAGAGGCTGTGATTTCACCTAAACCTATCTGAATCTAAATTTGTTTTAAGGAAATCGTATAAACAGGGTCCAGAAGCCAAGCCTACCACTCAAAAACTAGCCTTCAAAGCAAAAAGTTTCAGGCATAGAAATCTGCAAGACACACCATTTAGTATGTGTGTGGTTGGGGGTGGGGGTGGGGGGAATCCGCTAACAATTTAAATAGTTTGGTCTCTATGTGCAATTTTCATTTTGCTGATATCTTGTTATTTTGAGTGGTCGCAGGAAATAAATTTTCAAAAGTCAAATAATTTGGGAAATTTTAGTGATCTAAGAGTGTGGTAGTTACATAATTTCATGTCAACTTAATAAATAGAATGTAGGGGTGAAGGCTAGCCTGTCAATCAGATCACAAGGTAACACCAGGAGGATTCTGGGAACATTCCCTTTTTCTCGTAGGAGGGAGAACACTCTCTCTGCTACACATTCCAGCTGAAAAGCCACAGGGAACTTTGCTGATGATATCCAGAGCCTGAGAGTTGAAGGTGCAACATGAGACCCACGTCTGCCCTGAGGTGCTTTCACCGCCACTGGATCCACAAGACTTTCCACCCACTGGCCTGTGATCTTTCTGCATTCAGCATGATCGTATGTACAGCATGACTCTGAAGAGGAATTTATGGGCTAGTATCGGATATATGGGCTAATATCTGACATATAGACTTGATCTGGAATAAACTAAAATATTTTCTTTATATAAAATTACTCTTTGACATAAAGTTCTTTTTTAAAAATGTAATTTAATTTTTTTCTTCTTTCCCTAACCTTAACCCTAAGATATAAAGTTCTTTCTTATACATCCATGAGTGTCTCTGGATTTGTTTCTCTAGTCAACTCAGCCTAACACAAAAAGGAAGACCATCAAGGAGATAAATTGACACAGTGGCCATTATAACAGACTTATATGTGATGTCTCAATGGTAATTATGTGAAGGACTGGGAAGTGGTTCATTCTGTGTTGTGTAGAATCACTGTAAATAGAACTAACTCAACAACAATATTGCTAGCACCAAGCAGGAAGCAAGCCAGGAAGAAAAGTTGCAGTGGTTTAGACCAGGTTCTCTGAACTTACATAAATATAGAAAGAATGAGATTTATGTCAAGAAAGTGGCTTGCCAGTCAGGGTGCAGTATGGCACTGATGAAACATACAACTTTCACAAGGATCTATATAAAACCCCCTTCCTGGGGCACAGACAACAGAAAAGTGGGTGAAGGGAGACATCAGATAGTGCAAGACGTGAAAAAAAAATTAATAAATGATCAAGGGTTTGTGAGAGCAGTGGAGGGAAGGGAAAAAAAATGAAGAGCTGATACCAAGGGCTCAAGTTGAAAGAAAATGCTTTGAGAATAATGATGGCAACAAATGTACAAATGTACTTAACACAATGGATGGATGGATGGATTGTGAGAAGAGTATAAGTCCCCAAAACGATTTTTTTTTAAATCCAGGATAGGTAAATCTATAGAGACAGTAACTGGATTAATCATTTCTTGGATTTATATAACAGAAGGTTAGGGTTGAGCCCAAGTGGCGTAGTGGTTGTGCATGGGACTGCGGCCCACTGGGATGGAGGTTCAATTCCAGCTCACAGGAGCAAAGGCTGAGCCTCCTACTCCCACCACCAGAGCAGTGATGCCTAAAATAAATAAATAAATAAAAAACAACAACAACAAAAACAAACAATAAAACCCAGAAGGTTGGGGGGCAATGGGTAGTTAACAATAATGAATAACTGAAAGAAGAATGTTCTGATTGACTGTGGTGATGCTTGTACAACTATTTTTAATGATTAAATGATTGAGTTACATGATAAGTGAATTTCATGCCAATAAAACTTTTAATAAAATTAATTTTTAAAAATTTCACCTTAATAAAACAAGTATTTTATATTCCTGGGGGGGGGGAGGAAGAAAATAAATGACTTACACAATTGTAGAAGTGGCTATATCCCATCTGGTTTAAGTCAGTGGGTCAAGTATCAAACTGGAGGCTTCTCCTGACTTGCATAGCTGAAGGGTGGAGGTAGAGGTGGGCAGGGGGGTGGAAGGTTGATAGAACAGGAAGTAGAAAGATCAACCAAGAAGACAAGCCGTCTATTAAACTTGTATTAATTCTATGTGTTATCCTTGGTAACACACAAGTTTGAGAAGATGTGTGATATCCTGTGTGTCAGTTACATAATCTCCTGTCAACTTGTTCAGGGGTGGAGTCTAGCCTATCAGTCAGGTCGCAGCTTGATGATCTCATTTGGAAGCAAGTGTGAAGGAGACAAATAGCTCACTGGAGGCCAGATACACACAGACATTCTCTGCTTCATATTCCTGATGACAAGACACATGGAGCTACACTGGAGCCCTGGAGCTAGAAGAGCCATGTAGAGACCCACGCCAGCACTGCCACTGAACCCACAAGACTTTCCTCCCACTGACCTGTGATTTTCCTGCATTCAGTATCATCATATGTACTCCATGACTCTGAAGAGCAATTTAAAGACTGGTATGGAACATATGGGCTAATATCAGACCTATGGAATTCATTTGGACTGGGCTGGGTTTTTTTATCAATATGCAATTGCTCTTGTATATAAAGCTCTTTCCCATACACACATGAGTGTCCATGAATTTGTTTCTTTAATCAACCCAGACTAACACGCTCGGCTTATGGTCTGTCTGAAATGGTGTGCCCATTTTGAGAACTTTGGAGGTCATTTCCATGTTTTCCAGGAGTATTTGAGGTGAAGGAGAAAGAAACCAAGTGGCTAATATAAATAACAGGAGTGAAAGGAAAAGGGATGCGTGAACACATCTGGGAATCCATCCATTCCATCGGGGTGTGTTTTCTGTAGGAATGACTTCCTCCCACAGATATTGCACCCAGCTCAAAACCCATTGCCATTGAGTCAACACCAACTCATACAACCCCACAGGACAGCGTAAAACTGCCCCGTGGGTCTCTGAGTTCTGGAGCAGAAAGCCTCCCCTTTCTCTTTCAGAACAGTTGGTGGTTTTGATTTGCTGGCCTTGAAGTTAGCCGATCCACATGTAATCACGATGCCATCAAGGCTACAGCCAGGTTAATATTCCACCTCCAACTACAAGTTACAGCCGATTGGACTGGGACTGGGGACCTGACCAAGCTCAGTCAAATTGTCTCTCCTGAGCATCTGAGTGTGTGATTTGGGACATTTTTAAGTTCCGACATGGATACTTTTGTTGGATACTTTTGAGTTCCTTTTTGCTGATAGCAACTGTCCACAGGGTTTCCTAGGCTTTAACTCCCACTGGGTGGGTCTGAATCATCTATCTTTCAATTAGCAATTGAGTACTTAACCATTGTGCCACCAGGGCCCCTTTAGACCATGTGAGCAGGCGCAGTACCTCCAGAGAAGAAGGAGAGGAAAAGAGAATGGAGGGAAGCCATCACCAGCACCTGCATACCCCAGACCCCTGAGACTGAGCAGATAGTTCCTTGATCCTTGATGGCCTTGATCTTTCTGGGTCCAGACCTTATGGGGGCCCAGGTGATATTATCTTTATGAAATAACTCTCATCGATGTTTACTTTTTTTCTTTCATGATTATGGGGTTTACTGGGGAAGTTAACAGGTTACTCAAAATCAGTTTCAGAAAACATGAAGCCTGTAGTCCTTTTATGCAAAGCAGTGCCTCTTCCCAGCCCTGCTGACCAACCTGTTTCTCTCTGGTCCTTGGCCTCTCAGCCACTTGGCCCCTTTCTAGCTTGGGCAAGTACAACCAGGCTCCTCTAGCACTGCTAAACTCTCAAAGGGCATCCAACCCTGCAAACCCACCTCCAATCAAAAGTCACTCTGCTTTACTTTCTATTGGCCAGAAAACTCACTGCTCTGTGTCCTGGTCTCAATGCTGTGGACTCTGGTTCCTGCGCTACCTCCATTACTCCAGGCAGGGATCCACACATGCTGTGATAGGGGCTCTTCTATCTATCTATTTACCATTTTATTGAGACAGGTCCACATATCATATAATTCAATAGTTCCGTCCTATCCAATCATTACCACAATCAACTTATACTCTTTGCTATTAGTGCCCCATGCATATTACTTTTAAGCTTTCTCAAGTTAGTTGCTGGTACTTATTCACAAAACTGTCTTCTGAAGGACTTGAGCATTAACATACACAAGCAAATGGAAATCCACTGCCATCTCGTCATTTCCAATTCGTTGGGACCTATCTAGAATTTTGGAGGTTTTGCAAAGCTTTCCTAATAGCATTATCAAGACTTCTTGAGCATTACCATGCCTCTGCTTAAACATGCTTTTGAGTAAATCAAAAGAGATACGGGTAACCGAAAAGGGCCAATCACGCAAAGTCCACTTTTGGCTTTGGAAGACACTTTGAAATGAGTGTGTTTCAAGTGTGTTTCAACACACTGAATAAAGCTTCAAACCCATAACAAGAGTACCTTGATTTGGGGAGGCCATGTCCTCTGTCCTACCTCAGACCCTGTTCTTGTCTATTGCTGGTGTTTGCAGGATACTGATAACCTTTCTCCTCCTGCTCCAACTCCAGCGCATCACCTCTGAATACCCACAGCTGCCTCTGTCGAGAGCCACCTTGGTTCAGCACTTCTTTCTTAGAAAATAATTATTTTGAAAGAACTTCCTGATCCCAAAGAGCAGCTGCTCCTCAGCCAAAAGGCTTTCAACTCCCATCAAGAGTTCCAGTCTTGGGTGGAGCCCCGGTGGCGTAGTGGTTGTGTGCGGGACTGCGGCCCACTGGGACGGAGGTTCAACTCCAGCTCCACAGGAGCAAAGACTGGGCCTCCTACTCCCACCACCAGAGGGCAGTGATGCCCAAAAAACAACAAAAAAAGAGTTTCAGTCTCAGAAACCCACAGGGGCCCTTCTATCCTGTCCCTCTAGGCTTCCTGTAGAGTGGGCATTGCCTCGATTGAAGGCAGTGAGTTTGGAGTAAGTCATGACCCAGGATCAGGTCCAGTGTTCGCAAATATACAGAAGAGAAGCAGCTTCCAGTTCCCCAAGGACTTTGTTGTATGGATGATGTCATTCCATCCTCAAACACAAAACTTTCAAGGGACTGCAGGAAAACCCCAAAGCTTGAGAAGAGAGCCAGTGGATAAGACACTAAAACCATCGGATTCCCCTTAGAAGAATGAATCACCACATCTGAGATGAAGCAGACATCCTCACAAGTGGGAGGCTGCGCTTGAGGTCATCGAGGATGTCAAGCACGGTTCCCAGAGGAGCCGAATGGAGGACCACAGGCATTAGAACTCTTGGAAGGATAGAAAAGAAGACCGATGAGTGTGTGATGGCCATCAACACAGTGACTGTGCCAGGAGCTTAGGAGTGGTCAGGCCTCTTATTCCGGGAAACAGAATCCAGCCATTGCATTAAAAAGAGATTTCTTTGTAGAACTCAAGTTTTCCTCCTGACAGAAAAATAATCCTTTCCCTCCTGGAAGCTCCCCATGAGCAAAATTAGGTTAGAAACACACACACACACACACACACACACACACACACACACACAATATTTCCCAGCTTCCCCTCATCATTATTCAACACTTACATCCTAAGTCATTTACGGGTCCATTCTATGCCACAGGAATCCTGGTGGCCGAGTGGGTCATAAGTAGGGCTGCAAGGTCAGCAGTTTGAAACCACCATCCGCTCCTCAAGAGAAAGACGAGGCTCTCTAGTCTTGTAAAGAGTCTTGGAAAACCCACAGGGGCAGTTCTCCTCTGTCGTGTAGGCTCACCAGGAGTCGGCATCTCCTCGATGGCAGCGAGGTGGGCATGAGCCTTGACCCAGGGTCAGGTCTAGCACTTACAAGTGTGCCCCAGACAGGCAGCTTCCAGCCCATTGATACAGGGATGACTTCATCGCATCGCAAAACAGGATGGTGGGGAGCCCTCTTCCCACTTCCCACTCAGCTCCTTCAGTTCCCAACTGAAATCCAGGCTTAGTGCAGTGTTGAAGGTACGACCTTTTCGCCTTAGCCAGATTTCTCTGCGTCCCAATCAAATCAGGCTGACCAGTCTGGCCAGGCTCCCAGCTCCAGCATGGGAGGCTTAGCCAACAGGCCTCACAAATGTCCAGCAGAGAGGGTGCCAAGCCCGGCCACACCCTGGTTTATTATCTGCAGGCGGGATTCTCTCATGACTCTCTGGCCGGCGCTCCTGCCACCGTTTGTTGTGGGACAGCTGTACCAGCGTGGCCGTGCCTGTGTCCAGTCACGGCTCCCACCTTTGTTTGGGGAATAAGCCTGGTCAAGTTTCAAATCTTCCTGCTAAGACGTAGGACACTCCTGCCCCATAGTCTCTGCAAAGCCTGTACTGTCTGGAAACGGTCCACATCTTACAGAGCACACGGGCTTAGGCACAAGGGACCATGGGAAAGAGGAAGCTGCCAGGCAGCAAGCACAGTCTCAAAGCAGCGCCAGGCTTCTCTTCCCAGAATCGGCCTCTTGCATTTCTCTGCCAGTTGGCTCCTTTTAATTATTCTTTTGTGTTTCAATTATTACAGTTCTCTCTTGTCCTAAAAAGCTGCTTTCCTGGGAAATACTTGCGCCACCCAGTAAAATCACTGGCTCGAGCTAAAAAAAAAAAAAAAAAAAAAAGATCTAGGTCAATGTTGCTAATAGTGAGGTCTGCATGGGAGACACTGAGTGAATGCCCGAGGACTCCGTCCAGGCCTCTTAAGGCAGAAGCCAGACCTCTGTGGGGCTTTTTGCTTGATTTTGTTGGTGTTTAATGAGCAAACGAGGCCTCCCACTGACTGTGATATGTGCAAACACTGGGGGGGGGGGGTGCTCAACATGGATCAGACTCAATCACAACTTGCAGCAGGTGCACCTGGGGCTCCTTAGGTGCTAGGGGTCTTCTGAGATGTCTTTGCAGAAGAGTGCTTTAAGAACTAAGGGGAAAATGTCAGATAAATGAGCAAGATCATTCTTTCTTGGAGGCAGAGGACCACTTCTTTGTTTGTTTGTTTGTTTGTTTGTTTGTTTGTTTGTGGGCCTCACTGTCTCTGGTGCTCGTGGGCGCTACCCAGTGCTGCTCCTGAGAGCCGCCGCTGGATTTGAACTGCCAAGCCTGCAGGCCACAGTCCCACACTCAACCACTTACGCCACCGGGGCTCAGCCCGAGGGCCACTTCTTCTACGAGTCACAATCTACTCAGAGGCAGTAGTTTGGAAGGCAAACCCAGGAACCCTGGTGAGGTAAGGGGTTAATCATCACCCCATCATCTGTTCCATGGGAGAGAGATGCAGCAGTCTGCCTCTGTAGGCTTACAGAGATTGGCAGCCAGGGGCACCTGAGGGGATAGTTCTGTTCTAGCCTAAAGGGTCAATGAGAACTGGAGTCGGCCAACAGCAGTGCCCTTGCTGGACCTGACCCCATCAGGCACCGTGCCAGGTGTGATAGTTGCCCACGAGGGATTCCCAAGAGCAGCTCATATCCGCTTCCCACTGCATCTTTGCCAATAGAACCTTAGTTGGGTCTCAGACTCCATCCCATGAGACCCAGCTTAAATGGTCGCGACCACTTTGGGGGACACACATCTGGGGTAACAAAAGTCTATGAAACCACTGGCCTCCATTGTCCTGTTTCAGACATTAGGAGAGCATGGAAATTCCAAATACATATTTCATAATATGCTTGACTTTCAGAAAGAAGCCCACAAGAATGCAGAGGGTACCACTCCCTTAACAAACCACATGCCATGCAAAATACCGAGACACCTAACACGAGGTTAACACGAGGTTCCATCTGCTGGCATAGGGAGAAAATTCAATTTTAAGTCTGCAACTTTGTTTCATACATGAGCAAAAAGCAGGCAATACATCTTATACCTAAGGCTTGAGCCTCCCTGTTACCTTTGAAGAATCAAAGCCTATCACGTGTCTCTTATATGTCCTCTGTTTTAGTGGAAAGCAGATAATTTGCCTGACTTCATAAACCACCCCACCAAAGCCAGGGGAGCATGTGTTTGGGTCACGGTGTAGTGCTACTGTCATAGCAGAGTTCTAGAAATGGTTGAAGGTGGCCTGATCTGTTGGTCAGAACACCAAGTTACACTCTCCCATGAAAACATCTCTTTGTGTACCCAGAAGTTGTTTATCTGTTTTGGGTTTTTTTTTTTTTTTAATCATCTTGGGAATGAAAGCTTACAGAGCAAATCCTTTTCCACTCAACAACTGATTCAAATTCTGTTTCATGACACGGGTTGTGAAGCCCTTCATATCCAGCACTCTTCCCACTTTCTTCCCACTTCCTCCCTGGCCTTGCCATGTCCATTTGTCCTTCTGGTCTGCCCCCTCCTGATCCCTGAGCTGCTCCTAGGCAAAGGTTCCCCATTCTAGTCTCATACTGCTCATTGCACAGAGCAGCATATTTCTCCCCGGTGTGTATTATTCACTTTACAGGCTTGTCTACTGTTTGACCGAAAGTTAGACCCCAGGGTGTAGGTTCCATTCCAGGCTTGAAGGGTGTCCAAGAGGTTCCAAGAGACTTCCTCAAACCAGTAAATGCAGAAGAGTTTCATGTCGGTGGTATCCACCTGCAGACAAACCTGACCCAGAGGACACCCCATCTCTATTCCCTTTGATCTGCCTTTTACACTGTTAGGGTTCTCATCTATTGCCATGATTTGCAAGAGAGAGAAAAATCAAATGAATTAACTAGCATCATGATCATAAGGACTTAACATATATCCCCCAGAAATATCTGGATCAGAACACTCAAGTTTTCAAGTTTGGAAGAGGATCGGATCGCTGTACCTAAAGAAATCGATGGCTCATGGTGACATGTGAAGCATTGTTGGGGTGGGGACTTCCTGGAATTTTTATAAAAATGTCCTTACTGTGTTCAAGAAGAATGCCCAAACCTGTCTATAGCAAGTGGTCTGTGTCTTTTCACACATGAAAAGAATCGGTGTCACCCACTTCCATTCAACAGCACTTCAGAAGATCCGGAATTCCAGTGTGAAATAAAATCATGCAAATTAGCTAACCTGGAGGTGATGGTGAGGCTGGGAAATGGTGTGGTGCCTCCTAAATATATCACATACAGGAGGAGCCTATGGCCCAGGCATTCTACTTCCAGCCATACACCCGGGGGACTTGCGAAAAAGGGACCCAACCTGGCCTTTGCACACCAACTTACTCGGCAGCATTAGTTCCAAGAGCCCAAATATGGAATCTACCTTAGTGCCCACCGACAGTGACTGGACAGACAAAATGTGATCTGTACGTACAATGGAATATTGCCCAACCATAAAGAAAAATAGCGTTCTGATACCTGCTGCAACATGGGTGAACCTTGACAACGATGCTGAATGAAATATGCCAGAGACAGCACCATAGTATAGAGAGTACCTAGATTAGGCGAATGTACAGAGATAAACGTTCACTGGTAGTTATAAGGAGCTAAGCGGTCATTGTTTAAGGGGTACTGCGTTTAAGTTTGGGAGGATGAAAGTGGCAAACATAGACCTTACCACGATAAAAATGTGCAAATGGACCATAACGTCAAAGGCAGGAAATGGGAAGTCAAATTTGGGGAAGGTTCCAAGAGAGAAATAGAATTCTTTTATTTGCATGATCATCAATATAGAAAATCCTATGAAATCTAAGAGCTACTAGAATTGAAAATTTAACTTAGAAAGACCGTAAGGTACAAGGTCAATAGACGCAAACTTACAGTATTTCCATACGTTAGCAAGAAACAATCAGAAATTGATATTTTAAAAGCAATACCATTTATAATAACATCCCAAAATGAAATATTTAAGGATAAACGGCTAACTTCAAGATAAGCAAAATGCCAAAAGAGAAGATCTAGATAAATGGAATGACTTCATGCTCATGAATCTGAAGTTCAAAATTATTTGTTTGGTTGTTTGTTTTTTGTTTTTTGGGGCATCACTGCTCTCCGGTGGTGGGAGTAGGAGGCCCAGCCCCACTGCTGGAACTGAGCCTTCGTCCCAGTGGGCCGCAGTCCCGCGCACAACCACTACGCCACCGGGGCTCAGCCCTTGAAGTTCAAAATTATTAAGATGCCAATTCTACCCAAATTGAGCTACAGATTCAAAGCTGCTAGCAGATTTTGCTTTCGTTTTAGCTTGATTTTTGGAGAAAATGATAAAATGATTCTAAATTCATTCATGTAGAAATATTAAAAAGTAGTCAAAATGTTTTTTTAAAAAGAACATTTAAGGACTTATATTTCCTGACTTCTCAACTTATTATAAATATAGACAAATCGATACAAATAATGGAATACAATCCATAAACACATGGCTCACTGTTTCTTTTTCTTTTCTTTTCTGCAAAGTGGTGACAGCAATTCTGTAAAAAAGTAAACTCTTTTCAATCAATGACGTGGGAAAAAATTGGATATCCCTGAAAAAAAAAAACAGTGAATTTTTATTCCTATCCTGCCCCCTATGAAAAAAATAAACTCAAAATGTATAAATACTTCAATATAAAATCTAAACTAACACACACACACACAAAACCCCTAACCTTATAAATCTTTCAGGAGAAAATTTGCAACTTTGGGGTCGGCCAGAAGGATTTAGACGTAACCGCAAAAGCACAGACCATAAGAAAAACAAGTAGTAAATTGAACTTAATGAAAATTAAGAGCATACGCTCTTCAAAAGACACCCATTGAGAAAATGGAAGGGGGGAAAGAAGCCATAGGCTAAGGGAACATATTTGTAAATCAAATAGTTGCTAATGAACTTGAATCCAGAAGGCATGTATGTCTATAAAAAATTGTCTACACTCACTGATAGAAAAACAATGAACCGGGGCTGAGCCCTGGTGGCGTAGTGGTTGTGCGCAGGACTGCGGCCCACTGGGACGGAGGTTCAATTCCAGCAGTGGGGCTGGGCCTTCTACTCCCACCACCTGAGGGCAGTGATGCCCCCCCCCCCAAAAAAAAACAAAAAACAATGAACCAAAGTTTCAAAGGCAAAAGGATTTAGATGGATACTTTGCCAAAGCAGTTGGCAAATAGGTATGTGTAAAGGTACTCAACAAAATGCTGTGCTGCTTTCTGTGGCCCTGTCAAGTTGATTGTGACTTGTGATTGACAGAGTAGGACTAAGGTTTTCTACAGAACCAGGTCATCAGCTCCTTCTTCCAATGAACTACTGAGTAGGTTCGAACCACCAGCCTTTTAGTGAGTAGCCAGGTGCTTAATGGCGATGCTACCAAACCCAGACAACCCCTGCCATCAAACTCAGACTCAGACTCACTGTGGCTCTCCACAGGGAAGCCAAGACGAAATCTCTGCGGGTGTCAACAGTGTCATCCCAAGGAGAGAGAGCAGCTCAGCTCTGAACAATAGCACTGCCAGGGCTTCAGGGCTCTTAGAAAAATATACATTTAAACTTCACTGAGATACCACTACACACCGATCAGAAAGTCTCAAATGAAAGACATGGGCAGACCACTTGTCAGGAAATTGTTGGCAAGGATAGAGAAATTGAACTTGCCGGACACTGTCATGGTTGTTGATAGAAGGGGCTATCCACTCAATGCCAATCCATAGTGGCCTTACGCACCACAGAAGGAAACCCTGCCCAGTCCTGCACCAGCCTCACCATGGTTTCTATGCCTGAGCCCATGGTTGCAGTCATGTGCTAGTCCATCTCATCGCTGGCCTTCCTCATTTTTTGCTGCCTCTGTACTTTACCAAGCATGATGATAACAGGTCCAAAGCATGTCAGAGGAAGTCTCACCCACTTTGCGTCTAAGGAGACCATACTTCTTCCACAACAGATTTATTTGCCCTTCGCCAGTCCATGATACTTTCAATATTCTTCTCCAGGACCACAATCCAAATGAATTGATTCTTCTTCAGTCTTCCTTATCAATGTCCAACCTTCACATGCATAGGAGGCATTTGAAAGTACCATGACTGCAGTCAGGGCCACCTTAAGTCCTCAAAGTAACATCTTTGCTTTTCGGTACGCTCACGTGGTCTTAGGCGGCAGATTGACCCGATGTAACTTGTCCTGGGGTCTTGTGACTGCTGCTTCCATGAGCGTTGATTGTGGATCCAAGCAAGAGGAAATGCTTGAAAACGTTCCTCTTTTCCCCATTTATCATGATGCTACCGCCGGCCCAGTAGAATTTCGGTCTATTTGACATTGAGTTGGAATCCATACTGAAGGTAGCAATCCTTGATCTTCAGCCGGACTTCAAGTCCTTGTCACTTTTATTAATAAGCAAGGTTGTGTCCTCTGCACATCGCAGTTCATAAGCCTTCTTTGAATCCTGATGCCGCCTTCCTCTTCATTCACTCCAGCTACATTGTTGGTGGGACTGCCCAATGGTACCCTTTGGGAAAACAGTTGGGCAGTTTGCTTAAACATTACTCATGTATCCACCTTACAATCCAGCTATCTTCTTCGTGGGTATGTACCCACGAAAATAAATGCAAGCTTATGGCTATTAAAAAGGCAAGGGCGTGAATATCCCATAGCAGCTTTAAAATAACTGCAAACTTGAATGGCAACCAACATGAGGGTGAATAAACAAATTGTGGGATAGTCATCCAATGGCATATTTCTGCTGTGACTTGCCGTGGAAGTCGTTTCGGTTCATGATGACCTCATGTGTCACACTGCTAGGCTGTCATTTCTTGACTTTGCTTTTAATGAGACCAGGTCCCTGGTGTGGAACCATGAGTGGTTACCACCGATGTTTGGGTTAGGAGTTGAGCACACGCCGTTTGTGCCACCTATTCCGTAATAAAATAATGAACTGACCGATTTATGAAATGTTATTAGGTGCCATCAAGCCAGTTACACCTCACTGAGACCCTCTGTACCATTGTTTTGACACCAGCCTCCCCATTGTTACATTCGAGGCCAGTCCTGCAGTCACCTTGTCAATCCATCTCATTGAAGGCCTTCCTCTTGGGCTGAGCACCGCTGGCGTAGTGGTGGAGTGCGGGACTGCGGCCCACTGGCTTGGCGGTTCAAATCCAGCAGCAGCTCTCCAGGAGCAAGGCTGGGCCTCCCACTCCCACCAGGGGGCAGTGATGCCCCCAAAAGAAAAAAAAGCCTTCCTCTTTACTGGTGACCCTCCCCCCCTTACCAACCATGATCTCCTTTTCCAGCGCTCTCACCTGATAAGCAAGACACAAAGTCTCTCTGCATTCTAACTAGCACTCTAACTAGCATTCTAGCTGTTCTTTTTCTAAGATAAATTCGTTTGGTCTTCTGGCAGTCCACAATACTTTCAATATTCTTTGCCAGCGCCAAAATTCAAACATATCAATTCTTTGGTCTTCCACCTGAGAATAATTATGCTGAGTGAAAGAAGACAGACCCCCAAAAAAGCAATGCATGTTTCCATTTATATAAAATTGTAGAAAAAGCTAATTACCATGGCAGAAAATAGATCAATGGTTTCCTGGGATATAGGAAAGGTCAGGGAAGCAGGAATTAGCAGAAAAGAGAGACTACAGATGAGCATGAAGATGCTTTTGAATCTCATGGACATGTTTATTATCTTAAGATGGTTTACTTATAAAACATATCAAATTATGCACACTAGATACACGCAGTTTCTTGTTCTTAGTGGATGTAGTTGAGCAGATTTTTTTTCACTCAGAGAAACTTCCATGGATTAAATTGTGTCCCCCACAAACATGTCAACAGGGCTGGATCATGATTCTTGGGAGTTTGGTCGAGATCTAATAATGCCTTTTGACACATAGGTATTGATGTCCACAGCCCCCTGATGTGATCAGCCAATCAGCTGAAGGGGAGTCAGGTGACTCGGGTCACACCCCAGATTCAGCGTGAAAGGGTTTCTTTCTCTAGAGTATAGCATCAACTTTTATTTTATATGAAAGGAGAGAAGCGTGAGCAGAGAGAGAAGGGCCCGACTACTACTAAGAATTGCTGAGAGCCTGACTATGTCAGGAGACCTAGGGCCCCTGGGCTGAGAAACTCCTGGACCCAGGGGAAGATCGATCAGAGACACTAGAGATCTCTAAGGAACGG